>CANSNZ010000988.1:4410000-4717500 GCA_947646795.1 Beta lomatogona
TCAGTTGAATGCTCTTACTGTTGGACCGGACATATTTGAGGAGATTCGGGTGAAACAAGCTACAGATAAGTGGTTAAGCAAGTTAAGAGAGATGAAAGAAAGTGGTCAAGCACCGGAGTTCGAGATCGACGGCAATGGCGTTGCGAAGTATAAACGGAGATTGTGTGTGCCACAGGATGAGGAACTCAAGACAAGAATTCTAAGGGAAGCCCATAATTCGCCGTATTCCATACATCCAGGAGGAGATAAGCTTTATAAGGATTTGAAAAAGCATTTTTGGTGGCCTAGGATGAAGCAAGAAGTAGCCAACTTTGTTGCAAAATGTTTAACATGCCAGAAGGTGAAAATACAGCATATGAAGCCTATAGGGAAATTGCAACCTTTGGAAGTTCCAGTATGGAAATGGGAATCTATCTCTATGGATTTCATCATGGGATTATCGAATACGAGGTCGGGAAAGAATGCAATATGGGTAATAGTGGACCGTTTGACTAAGACGGCAAGATTCGTGGCAATGAAGGATACTTGGTCGTTGAGAGAGTTGGCGGATGCTTACTTTAATGAAGTGGTTAGGCTACATGGTGTTCCGAAGGACATCGTTTCGGATAGGGACTCGAGATTCTTATCTAAGTTCTGGAAACAGCTTCAAACAGCCGTGGGTACACTATTGAAATTCAGCACAGCCTTCCACCCAGCAACAGATGGTCAAACGAAGAGAACCATTCAGACCTTAGAGGATATGTTGAGAGCATGCGTGATGGATTTCGAAGGATATTGGGATGATCATTTGATGTACATTGAGTTCTCGTACAACAATAGTTATCACTCGAGCATAGGAATGGCACCTTGTGAAGCATTGTATGGACGGAAATGTAGAAGTCCTATATGTTGGAGCGATGTCAACGAGTCGTTGAATTTGGGACCAGAAATGATAGAAGAGACTACCAACAAGGTGAAGTTGATTCTAGAACGTATGAAAGCAGCTCAGGATCGACAAAAATCGTATGCCGATCAAAGGAGACGGGATTTAGAGTTTGCAGTTGGAGAGAAAGTGTTGCTGAAAGTTTCACCAACCAAGGGAGTAATGAGGTTCGGTAGAAAAGGAAAGTTGAGTCCTCGTTATATCGGACCTTATGAGATACTCAAAATAATTGGGGAAGTGGCCTATAGATTAGCCTTGCCCACAGAGTTAGCCAATGTTCATAATGTCTTTCATGTGTCTCAACATCGTAAATATGTCCCTGACCCCTCCCATGTCATCCAACCTGAAACCATTGAACTAGATGAGACCCTCACTTTTGAAGAACGTCCTGTTAGAATCCTTGATTCCAAAACGAGAAATACCCGGAATAAGGCAGTAAAGTTAGTCAAAGTTTTGTGGTCTAATCATCAAACCGAGGTAGCAACTTGGGAAACAGAAGATGACATGAAAAAGCGTTATCCTAAACTCTTTTCCCAGGTACGATTATCGAGTTTCGGGACGAAACTCTTTAAGGGAGACCGAATGTAATACTAACAAAGCGCAAAACTACTATTTTGTTATTAGTTTTGAAAGCGTATTTTATTATTTATATGGTTTAATATTATTTCCACTTAAAATTTATTTTATGATGATGCGATTTTATTTGATAATTATGTTTATTAAAATAATAATTTCATTTAGTTTTGAATTATTTAACGAGTTTATTTGAATGATTTAATTGAAATGTATTTTATTTAAATAAACTAATTATTCATTTTCATTATTTCAAAGTATTTTAATATGGTAATTGAAAGGTGTATTTAGTTGTGGGCATTCTTATTCATTCAAGTTGTCCATCCATTTTATGTAATACCAAGCCCAATGTCAAGTCCATATCCATGTGTCTTTTAGCCAAAAAGAAAAAGGAAAACAAAACAAAAAAAAAAAAGAGAAAGAAAGAAAACGTGATCATCAAAGATCACCATCTTCCTCCTTCCTCCTTCCTCACGCACAAAACCAATAGAGCCAAAGGTCAGATTTTTTTTCCACAAATTCAACAGTTCTTGTCAGAGTACTTTGAAAATCATGCACAAATTCAACCCCAACCTCAATTCTTCTGTCCAAAATCCCCCAAAATCAGAAAATAAAATCTCAATACCATACTTCCTCCATTAATGGAGGTTGACTAAGCTCCACAAATTCAGAAAAGTTGCTCTATAAATAGTAACCCAAACACATTCAATTGCTCAAGCAATCTACCCCTCTCTAAGGTTGCTTCACTTTCTTCCCTTCTTCTCTTCTAATTTCTGATTTTGTTTTGGAAATTTAAAATAAAAACCCCCCATTAAACTCCTCCCTCTCACGCTGAACCACAGAGCGAACCACCTTCGCCCACCTGAAACCACCTCTCCCCGCCTGACTCGTCGTGCGCCAAACCACCACCGCCAGCCAAACACCCAGCCCTTCCTTCTCCTTCCTCGCTGCTTCCTTCCCTTCGCAACACCTCTGCTGCGTCTCCTTCAGCCGCGCCCAGCCGCGCCACTCCCCGCCTGAGCCGTTCGCCGTCCACCCGAAACCACCAGCGCCACCTCCTTCCTCTTCTTCCCCACTGATTCGTGCATCCCCTGTTCTTCCTTCCTTTTTCCTTCCTTCGTTTCTATTTTTTTTGGGTGAATGAAACTGATTCAAAGAATCAGTAAACAACCCCCCTCCCTTTCCACTTTATTTTAGTTTTGTTTATTTTATTTTTTTTTAATAAAATTAAAACCCATGACTTTCCTAAACTAGCCTACTTTAATTAAGTTAGTATATTTTAGTTTAAGTTAATCTTTTATAACTTGAAAATGTTTCTTAAATAAAATGAGTATAATAAAGTTAGTTTCTATGTTAAAATAATGGTTTAAGTTAATGAAAATTAAGTTGAAGTAATCTTTAAGTAATTTAAAACGATTTCATTATTGATTTAAAAACCATAAACTTTGATTTATAAACTCTCTTATAATCATTAAGAATTCTTTAAGTTATTTGAATTATTTAAAATGGTTTATTTTATATAAAAAGGGGTTATTTAGGTAACTAACTTAGATCTCGTTAATGTCTATTGTAGACTCCGATTGCGTAGACGAGGAATATCAAGAGTAATAATCGGTTCGTGAATCTAACTTTTGGGCACACATCACGAGGTAATCTCCGATGTCCATCTAAACATAGATCCTGTGAGTATAAAATGAATTGATTCATGATTATGTGCTTAAAAAATTTATAAGTATGGACTATAATTATGGATTATCGACTTAATGCGAATTATGAATATGAAGGACAAAATGGACAACGACTATGGATTTCGATTATGAATCATGACTATGGACGATGTGCGATATGACAAAGATGTTTACTATAACGTTTTTATGGTTATTAATATTATTATTGTTATTACTATTATTATTATTATTATTATCATTATTATTATTATCATTATTGTTATTAATATTGAGACTTTATGAAAGTTGGAATTGATAAGAACTTGTGATAATGAAATGATTATGAATCTGAAGTGATAAATGAACTCAAGTGACGGTTGTGTTTATGAAATGAGTTATTGAAACCCTATGAATGAATTGAGATTATGATGGATGAAATATGTTCACACTAGATTGAACAACGATGACGTAATTGTGTACGTGATTTATGAGATGACTTGAATTAAAAGATGTTAATCACGTAAAGTGAAATATCGGAGGGAAATGATGAACAGGTTGCCCTGTATGAGAGGTTCAGCGGCCCCTAAAAGTTCTCTGGTTACTGTGCTGATTTTCTGTTACTTGTCTTCCTTCTATCTTGTTGTGATCCAAGTAGAAGGGGTGTGCACACTAGGGACTCTGTTATTATGGCCATTATGTTATACGTAGGTGGTTACAGGGGATTGACCCCGGCCTACAATGTTGAAGTAAGTGGTTACAGGGGATTGACCCCGGCTTACTGGCGTTCTCTTTCCTCTCCTTAAATAATTGGATTAATTGAAATTAAGTATGTGATTATTCATTGTTTATATATGTGTATATGTACTATGCCTTCTAACCCTATCTTACAAAGTATTATCAACTTAAGTATTTTACGGGATGGAGTTGGAATTACTCAGTTTTTCTGATTTTTGGGAGCTTGTCTCTCTTGTTTCTTTTCAATGTATTTGTGCAGGTGGGTGATCGACGGGGGAACAAAAGAGAGATCATTTAGAGTTGTCATCCATTTAGAGTTGTGGAATTAACAATGGGAGACAAGGAATTAATTCAGCTACTTGGGTAGAGTTACTGCAATTGTAGGTCAAATGAAATCATATGGTGAAATCATATGGTGAAACCATGAGCAATGAAAATGTGGTAAGTAAAGTGCTAAGGAGCTTGAATCCAAATTAGGATCATATTGTCCCTGCAATTGAAGAATCAAAGGATTTGACCTCTTATACCTTTGATAAATTAATGGGTACTTTGTTAGCTCATGAAAGTAGGGTAAGAAAAAATGAGGTTAACGTTGAAGAGAAGGCCTTTCAAGTGAAGGGGGAATCATCAAATAAGTGTCCTACAGAAAATTCAGCAGGTCGAGGACATGGCAGTGGTGCTTTTCGTGGCAAAAGTGGCTTCCATGGCCGAGGTCGCGATGGAAGAGGTCGAGGACGTTTTAACGAATGGCGTCCACACAAAAGCACAACACAATGCCAATATTGCAAGAAATTTGATACAGAGTGTTGGAGCAAGCAGCAGGATGATCAAAAGGCCAACTATATAGAAAAAGTAGAAGAGGAAAGTAAGTTGTTCATGGCACACACTCATGTTCATGATGCTGCTAGTGACGTGTGGTTCATTGATAGCAGATACTCAGATCATATGTCCGGATCAAGGTCTTTGTTTAGAGATCTTGATGAGTATCAGAAGAATGAAGTAAGGCTTGGAGATGATAATCAGGTGCAAGTAAAAGGGAAAGGTACAATTGCCATCAAAACTTTTCAAGGTGATGTTAAACTTCAACACAATGTTCAATATGTGCCTAGTTTAGCTCATAATCTGCTGAGTGTTGGTCAATTGATAAAGAGTGGATATTCTATGTTCTTTGAAGGTGAATATTGTACTATTTGTGATAGAAAATCTGGGCAACAAAGTGTTAATATCAAAATGTCACAGAATAAACTATTTCCACTAGCTGTTTCAAATGACTTAAATAGAGTCTTGGTTGCTAAGGAGAGTATTGAGGCTAAGTTATGACATTTACATTATGGCCATCTTAATGTGAATGGGTTAAAACTCCTAAGTAACAGGAAGATGGTGGTTGGTCTGCCAAAGATTGGTGAAAATGTATTTTGTTAAGGGTGTGTTTATGGGAAGCATCATAGAGCACCATTTCCCAGTGGAAAGTCATGGAGGGCTTCTAATTCCCTTGATCTATGCCGATCTATGTGGTCCAATGAGAACATAGTCGATTGGTGGCAGTCGCTATTTCTTATTGTTCACTGATGACTATACTCGTATGAGTTGGGTTTATTTCTTGAAGTTCAAATCTGAAACGTTTGAATGCTTCAAGAAATTTAAAGCTTTGGTAGAAAATGAAAGTAACAGGCGCATCAAGGCACTTCGAACATACCGTGGTGGTGAATTTTCATCGGAAATGTTCACCAATTTCTGTGAAGAGCATGGCATTCGCAGAGAACACACAGCAGCATATACACCCCCAACAAAATGGTGTAGCTGAGCGTAAAAATAGAACGGTGGTGGAAATGGCTAGAAGTATGTTGAAGGCAAAAGAGTTACCAAATCAGTTTTGGGGTCAAGCAGTTGCCACAGCAGTGTACATTATGAATATTTCTCCAACAAGGGCAGTTATGCATCAGACACCCTATGAAGCATGGAGAGGTAACAGACCTCAGGTAAGTCACTTAAGGATTTTCGGTTGTATAGCATATGATTTTGTCCCCTCTCACTTACGCCGCAAACTTGATAGTAAATCTGAAAAATGCATATTTGTTGGCTATAGTAGTGAGTCCAAAGCATATAAATTATATAACCCAGTAAGTGGTAAGGTAATCACAAGCAGGGATGTTAAGTTTGATGAAGAAGGCAAGTGGAGTTGGAATATAGAAAGCCATACTCCATCTGCAATTCCGTTATATCCAGTAGCAAAAGAAGGAGAAGAACTTGAACAGAATAATAGCATCATCTCACCATCTTATAACTCAATTCCACCTGACAGTCCATCAATTGCTCATTCATCATCCTCAAGCTCTTCCTTAGAGACACCTCCAAGAAAATCCCACCCACTAAGTGAGATATATGCCTCATGTTCAATGCTTTATATATGTCTGATCCCACTTGCTATGAAG
Organism: Beta lomatogona; assembly: GCA_947646795.1. Lineage (NCBI taxonomy): Eukaryota > Viridiplantae > Streptophyta > Magnoliopsida > Caryophyllales > Amaranthaceae > Beta > Beta lomatogona. Next base: position 4,416,330 of record CANSNZ010000988.1, read on the forward strand.
ATGCTGCTAAAAATCAAGTTTGGCGAAATGCTATGGAATAAGAAATGGCATGCATACGCAAGAATGAAACTTGTGAGTTAGTTGATAAACCTGAAAACATGAATGTCATAGGGCTAAAATGGGTGTTCAGAACAAAATACAATGTAGATGGAAGTATCCAAAAGCACAAAGCTCGGCTTATTGCCAAGGGATACTCACAGCAAGAAGGTATAGATTTTGAGGAGACCTTTTCTCCAGTGGCTCGCTTTGAAACTGTAAGAGTTTTTCTTGCATTGGCTGCACAATTGCAATATCCTATTTACCAATTTGATGTGAAGTCAGCTTTTCTCAATGGAGATCTAGAGGAAGAAGTTTATGTAGATCAATCGAAAGGCTTTGTTGTTAGTGGCAATGAACACAAGGTCTATAGGTTGAAGAAAGCTCTTTACGGGCTAAAACAAGCACCGCAAGCATGGTATAGCAAAATTGATTCTTTCTTTCTAAAGAATGGTTTTCCAAGAAGCGAGAATGAACCCACTCTTTACTTGAAGCAGCAAGGTATTGGAGATTTTTTGGTGGTATGTCTCTATGTGGATGATATGATCTATATGGGATCTTCACAATCACTTGTTAATGATTTCAAGTCTTGTATGATGAAAAACTTTGAGATGTCAGATTTGGGTCTATTGCAATACTTCTTAGGACTTGAGATAAAGCAAGTTGAAGATGGTATTTTTGTTTCTCAAGGAAAATATGCATCTGATTTGTTGAAGAGATTCAATATGACCAATAGTGAAGTGGCAACTACTCCAATGAACCTAGATGAAAAGTTGCATCGAAACGACGGAACACAACAAGTTGATGATGATAGAAGTCTTGTTGGTGGTTTAAAATACTTGACAAACACTAGGCCTGACATTGCTTTCTCCATAAGTGTGGTGTCCAGGTATATGCATAACCCAACTCGACAACATCTCGGTGCTGCAAAAAGGATACTCCGGTATATTGCTGGAACTGCAAACTTTGGCGTATGGTATACCAAAGTAGCAAATTTCAATCTTGTTGGGTTCACCGATAGCGACTGGGTAGGTTGTTTAGATGATTGCAAGAGCACTTCCGGTAATATCTTTAGTCTTGGTTCGGGCGCATTGACATGGAGTTTAAAGAAACAAGAAACAATAGCTCCGTCATCTTCCGAAGCAGAGTATACATCAACAAATTCAGCAGCGCGTCAAGCTTTATGGTTTAGAAAGCTACTTGCAGATTTTGGTTACGAACAAATGGAGGCTACTAAAATGTTTTGTGACAATAGGTCTGCTATTGCAATGAGCAAGAATCCAGCATTTTATGCTAGAACTAAGCACATACACGTTCAACACCACTTCATACGCAAGCTGGTAGCTGATGGCAGAATTGAGTTGAAATTCTGTGGCACAAACGAGCAGATTGCAGACATCTTCACAAAGTCACTTTCACAAGCGAAGCATCAGTTCTTTGTTTCTAAGCTAGGAGTTAGTGACTTTGAATCAAGGGGGAGTATTGAATAAGTAATTCAAAAGTCACAAAACTCTTACTTTAATTAGTGTGTAATAAGTGGACACTTTTCATGTGCCTAAGCTGTTGGTATATCCTTCAGTTAATTTTTTGTTTGCTATATTTATATGCTTGCTGTAATCTTATGAAAAGTAAGAAGAAGTGAAATAAGAAAAGGCAAGCTACTCATAGCCTCCATATTTCCTCTTAGTCCAATATAATACAGCATCTATATTTCTTCTTCCCAACAGGGAGATGATTTTGGACATTGTTTTGTAAATGGTGTACGGGGCTTTTTCTATGGAAGGCTTTTCCCAAGCAACCACTTGCATTTTGTTCATTCTTCATATAGCTTCATGTGGCTATCTCATGTGATGGTGCCTTTTTTTTTTGTCTGCTTCTATAGACACATAATCATGTCTCCCCATTTAGTACCCTATGATGACTAATACCCTGCTCCAATTGGTCCGTATTGAGGAAAGAATAAAGAACGAGTCTAAAATAAAATGTTTTAAGCGAAAACCATTTCCTAATTATTTTTATTAACCCATTTCGAAACCCCTTTTTATAAATAGTTTTTCTAAGCCCATCTTCGAAAACCTTTTAAAGAATAGTTTTATGAAAGCCCGATTTTATAAAACCCTTTTTCTAGCTCAATTTAATTAATAGATTAATTAATTAAATTATTTAGTTTTATTATTAAAAATATCTTTTATAAAAAATAATATTTCTCCAAATTGTTTTCAAATATCTTTATTAACTATTTTCTAAAATCTTTTTAAATAAAAATCTTTTAGAGACCTATTATCTTTTAAAAACCTATTACAATATATTATCTCCTAACAATTCATATCTCAACCTCCCCTAACAAAATACACGGCTCACAAATTTCACACGGCAATCAGAAAGTCTCACCTCACGCACGGCACCAAGATCCACCGCCTAATACTCCTTCGGTACACAATTTGTAATTCCCACAAATAGATCCCCTCACCTAATCACACCATACTCCTAGCTACTGAATTAAATCATTAATCTTCATCCTATCGCCACATCATCATCACGCATCATCTTACTGCACCATCACTAGGGATGCAAGTGGGGCGGGTTAAGTAGGAGACCCGCCCCATCCCCGCCCCAATGGGGCGGGGATGGATCCTAGTTTGGTGGGTAGTGGGGCGGGGATGGGGATGAAAGTTATACCCGCCATGGGTGATGGGGCGGGGGTGGATTTTAAGTTGTACCCGCCCCATCCCCGCCCCGCTCCTCCCCATCACCACTCACCCTACATCTTACCCACTTAAAATATTAAATTTTCAACAAATTACAAGTCTATAACACTCTTTAATAGTTTTTCTAGCTGTATATATTTTTTGTTATTAGTATTTGAAATTATATATGGTATATGAGTATTATTTAGTGAGTTTCAAATGAGGATTAAGTGGATGGTGGGGCGGGGAAGGTGGGGATTTGGTGGGGATGGATACCCAAGTGGGTGATGGGGCGGGGATGGTTTTAATTGTGTACATGGCGGGGCGGGGATGAGGATGAGTTCCAGACCCACCGCGGGAATGGGGATGGGGATGCGGATGGGGATGGGGATGAAAAAGTGAGGTGGGGATGGGGATGAGAATGCCAAAATCCGCCCCGCCCTGCCCCAGTTGCATCCCGAACCATCACCTACATCTAATACTTCCTAACAAATCCTACTACTATCTAGTACATTACCTATAACACTCCTAACTAATCATCACCGTATCTCAAGTATCACACGCCTGTTACAAAGACAATACTCGACACATAATTTTTTTACGACTCGTACCACCATTCGACCCAAGATTCGTATAAATCAACGACTCCAAATGGTGGTATAATTTCTGATGGTCAACTAAATTAACAATTTTTACATCTTTTATATATCTTTATTATATTTCTTGAAGTTACTAACATTCTATTCATGATGTAGATTGTTAACAAATTCATGCGACGGTAAGTATTGTATATTATACTAACTCCCTGCAATATTTTATTTTCTTATTTTTATTTTTTTTCATACATTATTATATGCCTGCCTGATTGTTCTATACATATTATTATAATTGTCCTGCATGATTTTTATCACCCACATGTTGTTATTGCTAAACATGACCTAAAGAATTGTTCTAACTAATTCAGATAATTTGGACAACCTGCTAGATACCTTGTAATATTACTGCTTAATAACTTGTCACTAAAAAATAGTCTTTTTATGTGTTTCCTTAACCAACTTAGACTAATTAATTTTAGGGTGTTTAAAATATTATATGATTATTCTTTGGCATAAAATCTGTAATGAATCGATATTTAGTAGAGGCCAGTAATGGGCAACATGGTTCCTGACTGTGGTGTACCCTCACCCTCGAACTCAATTTTTGGTTCATTTTGACCATCTATGGAGTCTAGACGGGGAAATCTACATTGGATATGTCCCACAATTTGTCCCTACGGTTTCCCATATCCAATTAGGTTTATGATTCTTCTTTTACAGAATTGTTGGTGACTTCAAAATATTTTCAATACATAAAAACCTTTACAGTGGGGTAGTCAAATACAAATACGCGCTCACACCGCGTAGGCGAAATAAAAACACGCCTACAGCTTCAATATTCTTCCTTTTTTTTTGTAAAACATGTTTCAATAATCTTTATTCACACCTCCTCCATCTAGAACTATCTGTGTCATACTTTATCTGTTTTTTTAAATTACACCATTTCGTTTTTGGCACTATTCATCAACCAACTTTGTTAAACTATCTCACATAATTTATGGTGTAGCAACCTACAAGCCACAACTTTTTTAGTAAAAATATTAAATGACATAAAATAAATGACATGAGATTCATGTCATTGTTTGTATAATTCATGTCATTCTTGTTGAAGTGTTTGTCATTACGCATGTTACACAATAAGTTTTGGTGTAACATGTTACATCCAAGACGCATTATTTGGTCTTATGGCGATGCCGCAATTTATTGCATGTAAAATGGTTGATGGCCTCATGGGTAAAATAATAATCCATCTGTTTTTTTTTTTTTTTTTTTTTTATCTTTCTCACTTGGAATCTTGACACTATTCATGCTTAAAGAGAATCTTCTCAAATTTTCTCAATTTGTAAGAAAAAACATAGTCATGTAGGGTCTTGTTTGAATCATCTCAATTAGTACTTTATTAATATTCAATCGTTATAATTTTTAATAATATAAAATGAAGATATTTAAGTTTAAAGACATGCATTGGAATACGCGCACAGGAAAATGAGAATGATAAAAAAAAAAACGTTTTTTCACCATATACCCCTGACAAATTTTTTTTGCACCATATACCATCGCCAAGTTCCAAATTCACCATATATTCTCCACTTTTCATACAATACATCAACTTGCCCTTAATGACTAACGGCGTTAACGTCCGTTAGTCATTAACCCCTAATCTCCTCCTAAACCTAATTAACTAACCTAAATCTAAGCCAAATCCTAACCCTAACCCCATAATCTAATACCCTAATCTAATACCCTAACCCTAACCACTTAACCACTACCCTCCCCTACCCCCTTACCCCTTCCCCCACTGCCCCACCACCCCCGCAGCCCCCCTTCCCCACCACCCCCGAAGCCCCCCACCCATCCCCTTCCCCTGCAGTCGTGCAGCCCCCCTCCCCCTCCCTCCCCTCCCATGCAATCGCGCAGCCCCCCTTCCCCTCCCCTTCCCCTGTAGTCGCGCCCCCCTCCCCCGAATGCGGCAGACCCTCCCCCCACTGCGTCCCTCCCGCCTTCGGTCGCCGACCACCTCTAGCGCACCTCTATGCGCCATCCTCCCTCAACCCGGAAGCACTCTCACTCGCACGCATCCCCTGCTCTCGTGCGCTCTATTTCCCTCTCTCGTCGCGTCCCTCTCTCTCCTCGCCTCAACCCTCGCCGCTTGCTTGAACGCCGGAGCTACGCCTTCTCTTCTCCGTTCCCCGCTCTTCTCTTTTCGAAGGGGGTGGGGGGGAGGAGTTGCGGGATTCGAAGGGGAGGGGGAGGGGGGGCCGCGGGCCGGTGATGGTGGGAAGCGGTGCGTCGGTGGGGATGGTGGTAGGAGGTTTGCGTAGGCGGGGGGTGGGGAATGGGGATCTTTGGGGTGGGGAAAGGGAGGTTGGGCTGCAGGGTGCGGTGGGGGGAGGGGTGGTGGTTGGGTGGTTAGGGTTAGGGTATTAGTTTAGGGGTTAGGGTTAGGGTTGGAAAGGGTTAGGGTTTAGGGGAGTTAATGAGGGTTAGAAGGTGGGATTAGGGGTTAATGACTAACGGAATTCTAACACCGTTAGTGAAAAGGGTAGTTTGATGTATTTTTTAAAACATTCGGGGGTATATGGTGAATTTGAAAACTTGCGATGGTATATGGTGCAAAAAAAAATTTGTCAGGGGTATATGGTGAAAAAACCGTAAAAAAAACAGAGGGAGTATATAGATTATGTAAAACATAGATCTAGGTCTTTCGTTGGTAGTTTTTATTTTTTGAATTTTTAATCCATTTTTTATAATTGATAGTGAGAATAGATATAATGTTTTATTAGATCAAATTAATGCTCTGTTTATTTATTTGTTTCACTTCAACTTTTCACGTTTACTAATGCATATTCTGACCCTTAATATCTTTAATATAACTTTCTATCAATATAATTATTCAAAATTGCTAGTTCATAAGTGTACATTAAGACATAACCTATTATATAAAACAAGTAAAAACAACAAAAGGAGTGTTGTGAGCAATTACTTTTCGACCTTTTTAAGGTGAAGAAAACATAAATTTAGGTAGATGTAATGATTTTTCTTTGCCATGCATTGGATAATGGTCGAATTTGAGACGTATGAGTTCTTCAAGTTTGATAATAATGGAACAGGTACCAGAAGGGATAAAAGACAATAAGAGAAACATTCATGCATATAGCAAGGACAAGTCCACCACATATGCTAAAAGCTTATTATGAGCAGAGCCGTCTAATAGGGCGTGCAAAACGACCAGCAGTACAGGGCCCTGCTCTTTAGAGGGGCCAAAAGTCTTAAAATTAAATGTTTTTTTAGCCATATCGTTCAAATCCGAGCTTTATTTTGTCAAAATTAGTTTAGCAATGATATATTTTGTAGAATATATTACTTATAATTTTACAATCTATGCATAATATTTATATACTTAGGGTCCAAATTTATAATTAGCACATAGGCCTCAAAAATTTTAAGATGGCCTTGATATAATTATGAGCAATTTGAAAAGGACTTTTCGACATTTTTAAGGTGTTGCTCAAAAGAAGTAGTGGCAAAAGGTACAATGGTCCTAACAATTTTGGGAAGGAAGAGCAATAATGAACATTATATAAAGGAATGGGAACCTCTTGCTAAGGCTCTCAACGATATGGTTCTTGAGGTACTGAATATAGCTTGCTTATCATGATATATTAGTTTAACTTATACTACTTTGGCTATTTATTAATTGCAACAGTTTGACATTAATTATACTGTATAATATACTAATCTTGTCTAAAATAGATTAAGTAATATATAAACATAAACCTTGTTATGTCACATCGATGTTGTTTGATTCATCTCTCAAAAAGTAAACTTTTTTATATCTTATTAAACTTTAAAGAGATTAAAGATGAAGGACTTAAAATTGCATGGTAAAACATGAAGGTCAAAGCGTTGCAACTAATAAAAACGAACGAAGTAATCAAATTCCTCCCAATCAATGTATTATAAAAATTTTAACGCAAATTTTTGTCATTAGGAATAGAGAATAATATCAAATCAGTATGCACTATTAAACCGCATGGGCAAGAATTTTAGCTCGTGATCACGTGTTGCCCATCTCTCAAGCGTTGACATAGCACCATGTTATTATGTAATAAAGAGGGGAAACACGTGACGGTGATAACATGTCTAGGCCACGATTTTTACTATAGTAGTATAGATATGAGAAAATAAGGAAGTTATATATACTACCTCCGTGTTTTTTCTATTGCAATAATAACCACTTTGGATAGTTTCATATCTATTGCAACAATTCCAATTTTGGACTTTAGTTGACAATATTGCCCATACTTTATCTTACTAAAACCATTATTAATTACTCATTTTCCCTCATAAAGTTGCTTTTACTTTATTAAAATTTGATTTCTTTCTTACTCTAGTTAATTAAAGGGGTTCCTTTATGCTAAACTACCTACTTTTTCCATTTCCTTAAAAACCATGCCCAAACCCATTGTTGCAATAGAAATTGAACGGAGGTAGTACATTTATAAGCGATGAATAATTTTTTTTCTAAAAGTAATGCTGAAATTCATTTGATTATGTATGATCTTGTGCAGGTTTCCATAGAGGAAGAGAAGTTAAACACATTCAACATCCCTCAATACACTCCATCAGCTCTCGGCTTCGAGACCCATTCTCTCTCTACACTTTTAATCCTCTGCCTTCTCTCTACAAAAAAAGAACCCTCCAAACCCTAGAACTCGCCGGAGATCCGGCGCCGCGCAGGTCTCCTGCGGGTCACCGTCGAGCTCCATTGTTTTTTTTTTCTTCACCTTTTCTGTCGTTCTTCCGTTGGTTTTTCTAGTGTTAGGTCTTCTTCGTCGTCCCCTTCGTAGGTTCCCTTCAGTTGTCCTATTGTTTCGCCTTTTCTGGTCGTCGCTGCACCCTCTAGTTGCCCCCTCCCCCTAGTTTTCCGGTCGTAGTGTTTCGTCGTCTTCGGGACGTTTTTTTCCCTTCAAGCTTCCTTGCTCTAGTTGTTTCCATCGTCTCCACCGCCCCCACCGTGAGTTAGTATAGCTTGGGCTTCCCCATCCCCTCCCCCTGTTTCGTGGTTAGGTGTCTCGCCCCCTCCCCCTAGTTGTCGGTTTGGGCCTCCCCCTCCCCCTCCCCCTCCCCCTTAGTGTTGTGTTAGGAAAATACAGTAACGTTGTAGGGCATCCCTTTCCCCTCCCCTCCCCTTAGTGTTGTGTAGGCAGTGAGTAAAGTTACGGGGCTTCCCCTCCCCCTCCCCCTCCCCCTCACCTGTTAGGATTCTGTCCCTGTCCGTCCTCCGGTGGTTGTGCCTTTAACCCCTTTCACCTAGTGTTTCTTTGGAACTTGGAAGTGCGTCTCCCTTTACCCCCTTTAAGTTTAGTTTTCTGTTTTCGTTGTTGAGTTCTTGGTTGGTTTAGTATGGTGTTGTTGTGTGTTCAATCAATCTGCTTAATTTTTTTGTTACAAGCTGGAGGTAGTCTTTGTCTTCAAAAGGTTGGATCTGGTCTATGTGGTTGGTTAGGGTTTGTGTGGCAAGAGATTTCATGTTTGGGGTTTATTTTATCCGATTTTAATAATCGGACGGTTCTTTGAGATCTAACCTTGGTTAGATTTCGATCTGGCTTGGTAATAATTATATCAATCATTGCCTTGACAAAACGATATCTGAAGGCGGCCCCCCAATTTGTCAATTGGGTTTATAGCGCGTCAACTCATTTGAGCTTCTCATCAAAGGAGAAGCCTGAAATACCCTTCCACAAGGGTATTGAGTCACACAGGAATCTGACTCTTTCAGGAAACACGACGATAGAATTCCATGTGACAGAAGGTCACTTGAATTGGTCATGTTGTGAGTTCATAATCTCGCTAGTACTTGGTTGCCCCGCTTGTGAAATCAGCCCTCTGCTCCCACTCCTTGCATAAGGATTCTGGCACTCGTCATCCACCAGGAGAAGAGTTTCAATTCAGTTATCTAGCAATTTCGACCTCCAGATCGAGCAGTTTTATCTTAGTTTAAGTTATTTATGTTTCTGTCGGTATTGTGTAAGAGCGAGTATAGCTCATTTTAGTTTCTTTATGTTCGTTTAGTTTTATTAGCATTAGGTTGTACTTCCGTTTTTAATTAATACACAATTTCCTCGTTGTCAAAAAAACACTCCAACAACAACGGAATTAGGTTTTATAGTGGAGAAAGAAGGATCTTTAACTCATCATTCTGAAGTTGGGAATCAAAAGAACATGATTACTATAAAAATTCATACACCGTTTTTTATCATTATGACTTTGCTAGATGCATGAGATCCGTCGCAGAGCCCTTACTCGCAAGTCATTTCGGCGAAGATATCATCGAAGAGTTGTTTGACAGATACAAGGAAATTCTTCATGACTCGATGGCCAAAGAGAAGAATGTGAGCATTAAAATTACAGTGAGCCTAACACGAAAAGGTTGATCCATCAATCCATAGCTTGACAATTTGCTTCTTTTATCAATATTCGTACGTCTTATTTTAGTGTTCATATTGGTGGTTTTAAATAAAAGTAATCAATACTTCTTTATTAATGATGCCATGTAATTGATGTATGCTAATCATTTTCTAAAGAAGAAGAATAATCCACTTTTTTTTTCTTTGTGAAATTTTATCATCTAATTATTTTTTACAATTTGTACACCTTTGCTTCCTCTCGCACTCACATTCCTTATCCAAATGACCTTGATAGCACGGTTCAAAACATCTGGCTTTGGGCCCCAATGGTTTTTATCTTCAAGGGGCGCGTTGTAAGCTGTTCATCGGTTGATTTATGATAAAATTGCAATCACGTGGGGAAATGGTTAACACTAAAGATTAAACATTCACTTGTTGTTTCAGTGATTATGCTACTGAGATACTTCATCCGTTTAGAAATAGTTGCATCATTTCATATGTTCACACTTATTTTTACACTTGCCAATACATGGTTTTAAATATTAATATCTTTAATTGTCAATAAGTAAAAATTATAAAAAGTTGTTTTTAAAAAAAAGAAGACATTGAGACGAATCTGACAAAATCTCATATGATTATGTTTTATCTAAAATATAAATCATCAAAGAAAATCAAAGTGTAAAATGTGAATGGTAAATACTACGCAAATGATGCAACTATTTTTAAATTGGAGGAAGTAGTTTGTATTGGACACTTGCCCAATAAACTAGGATATAATCATGGTTGTGGCCCGGGCAAAAACTTTTTTTTTTTTTTTTTGTGTTTTACGTGAATCTTTAGCACTTTTTGATGCTTCTCATGGAGGAAATTGGCGATACAAGACGTAAAAGCAGGATGTTAGTAACTTGATTTGGACAAATCAGTTGCAAATTTCGTGCGAAACACCAACTATAAGTCCATTTTATGTGGGTGGTGCGAAGAATGGTATGCTATTATATGAAGTCTTACTTAAGGAACGCAATTGTTATGACATTTAACAACTCTAGGTTCAAATTGAATGTCCACTTCAGAACCCTTCGCTTGCATACAGGGGCGGATCCAGCGTGGGTTCCGTGGGTTTAGTGGGTTCAACTGAACCCACGTGGATCCGCCAAGAAAACTGGTTTTACAGGATAAGCACAAATATGGTATATAGAAAAGCTCCCCCAATTATACATCACATTGTGCTATGTAGTGCAGTGGTAGTGCGCGGAATCTTGAAACTTGCACTTGTGTATGATCGTGGGATCGAATCCCGGCAAGAGCAAGTGTCATTTTTTAGTATTTTTTTTTTCCTTTTCTTCCTCCCTTTGTTTTTATATTACTACTACAACTCATCTTCCTTTTTCTTGGTTTTATTTTTCTTGTTTCATCCAATCCTCCATTTTCTAGCTTCCCTTCTTTACAAATATTCCCCTCTCACCAGGTACTTATACATTAAATATAATTTTCCAATACTTATTTTACCTTAAAAATAATAGAGTTCTAATTCATTAGTTGATTGAACGAAGATTAATATACGCAGGGAGATTATGTTCATTTTCAATACCTAAATTTAAAACGATAGTTGTATATACATGTTTGATTATTGTCTCATTGAAAAATTAAAATTGAAATAAATTGACTAACTCAAATTACAATCCACCGGTATAAATGGTTTGAACGCCTTTAAATATAAGTATTAATATTAAAATCTCGCCGTTCGCATGCATATAAGACTAGTGTCGGCTATATCTTTGAACAAGTTCGAACCCACGTGGTTCAATTTCTGGATCCGCCACTGAACTTGCATATTAGGTTAATTTGCTCTGAAATGACCTTGTTTTAGGTGTTATCACTTGTTCTTATGGTTAGTTATTTGATATCGATTGGTAACTGTTAGGATAGATTTAGGAGTATTAGAAAGTATATTGATCCTAGGATGCTTATTTTCTGTCATATGATGTCACTTATTCATCCTTCTTAGGCCGTTATTTTGTCATTTCCTATGACTATTCTAGATTCTAGGTGTCATTGTTGTGTTGCTCCGCCCCCTTTATACTCTAGTTAGGCTATCTCGCGAACCGTTCGACACCGAACAACTTTTCAAATATATTTTTTTATGTTGATTTCACCTAACATATACTTATCAAATTTTTACATCCAGGCCAATATTTGCACATCCAAAATCTATAGTTGCACATCCAAAACACATATTTGCATATCTAAAGACTATATTTGCACGTCCGAAAAATATGTTTGCACATCCAATATGTATTTTTACACATCCAAAAACTATGTTTGCACATCCAAACTACATATCTACACATTCATAGACGGTATTTACACATTTAAAAATTATGTTTGCACATCCAAAACGTGTGAAAGCACATCCAAAAGGTATGTTTTTACATCCAAAACGTGTGAAAGCACATCCAAAGACTATATTTATACATCTAAGGATTGATTTGTGAATTAGTGAATTCCTAGATGTGAAAACGCTATGGGATGGATGTGCATCACATGTGTGCAGTTATGCAAAAAATAGGAGAAATAGTTAGCTTTTTTTAGTCTAACCAGACCTAAGAGCCTAATGATCTTTTCGTCCGTTTTATTCACCACATAGCATTTTGGAATTTAGCCTTTTCATATACTCCTACGTCTACCAAATTCCGGATCTGATAGAAGAAAGTACCTGAGCAAGTTCTTTATTTTCTTGCACCTATCTTCGGTAAAAGGACATATGCAACTTGATCATTTGTGCCACAACGCTTCAATTCAATCACTCATACATCTACCAAATTCCGGATGTAGTAATAACTAATGCCAATATGCTTAGTGCGACTATGAAAATCAGGTTTATGGCAGCCAATATCAGTATGCTAATCATATTCATAATTAGGAGTTTAACCATTTGCTAATCATTCTCTCAAAAACATGATATTGGTAATAATTAATTGTTGTGTTTTGTGATTTGGCTATATTGTAATCGTCCAATATTAACGATTCTATTAACTAACTCGGACGATTATTATTAATAGTTACGTGTTGTTACACCTTACGACTCTAGGTTCTTTCACTAGCTATAGATCCTTTGAATAAAAAGCATGTCATGATCAAAATTCTGGAAGAAGTCAGAGGGATATAAAGTGGATTGAGTGATGGAATACAAAGCTTTCATGTGGAAGTTAGCAGTCGTCGAACGGAAAGACTTACTTTCCTTTTTAGGATCACTAAGCGGTGAAATCGAGCAAGCAATTAGAAATTCTACATTTATCATTCTCATTGAAAACTTTCAGTGGAAGTCCTCTGTCTATAAATGCAATCAATCAAACAACGAGAGAAACTCAATCACAGTAGAAGTAGAATAGAGTATCCAATAAAGTGAAAACAACATTGATTGGTTAGCGCAACAATATCTAAAATGACTTCAATTATGGTTTATTTCATTAGTTAGTATTAGGATAGATTTAGAAGTATTTCCTAAATTTATCTATCTAGAAGTGTTTACCTAGACAAATCTATCTGCAATTGTTTAGAGATAATATTTATTAGTATTATATTTAGGATATATTTTCCTAGTTCTACCTAAGTTAGGATTTATATGATGTACTATAAATATCCCGTTTGGGTTAATTATAATATGAACCTTTTCCCTTCAATCTATTTTGTCATGGTATCAGAGCCAATTGAGATCTTGGGTAAAAATTCGAATATATTCCCCTGCCGGTGGGTTCCGGCAAAAAACCCACCGGCCGATTTGTTAACAAAACCTTTACAATATATAGAAAAAAAAACTTCTACAAGATTTTGTGAGGGATAAGATTGGAATAAAGAGAAAACAAAAATCTGAATTTTTTGACAATCATTGTAGAGTTGGGACGGGGATTGTGTGAAAGATGATGATGGTCATGTTGATGACTATATTGACATGATGAAATAGTAAATAATGTTTCTGTGATGAGAAAGATGAACAACGTGATATGGAGTATTTCAAGAGGGGATTTATTGTTTGTAAAATGTTGAATGTTGATTTGGTGCTACTTGTCGCCCTTTGCTTGCTGGTTGCGTCCCTCCTATTCTTCTACACATAATGGAAAGCATCTACTTGTTGCCGCCAAGGAGGGCACTAGTCTACAGAACCTCTCTCAAGCCATGATGTGGCCGTTGTCCGTCTCGCAAATATGGAGTGGCGTGTCCTTCAAATAGCAAAGTCTCGAACACAAGGAGTACCAATTCAGGTTTTTTTAGATGAATCCGACATCATTGACGAGATCCTTCAAGATGATATAGATCTCGATGATGATGATGAGGAGGAGGAGGAGGAGGAGGATGTATGATGATGAAGATGTCGCCTCTAAAGATTTGAAGAATTCGAAAAGAATGGCGTTTCCGACCTATTGATATACGTGACAAGAGGTTAGAAAAGAATGGCGTCCCTCGTAGGAAATACTTGACGAGTTCGAAAAGAATGACATTCTCATCAAGAAGAAAAAGAAAAATTTCAGGTTCGAAAAGAATGGCGTTCCAGATCGATTGATATATGTACCAAGATGTTCGAAAAGAATGGCGTTCCTTGTACATTTAACAAGTTCGAAAAGAATGACGTCCCTGTTTGACTGATGACTGATGGATTCGAAAAGATTGACGTTTTCATCATCAAGACAAAGAAAATTACGGGTTCGAGAAGAATGGCGTTCCCGATTGATTGAAATATTTGGTGAGTTCGAAAAGCATGGCGTCCTCATCAAGAAGAAAAAATTTGGTGGGTTCGAAAAGAATGGCGTTCCCAACAATATATCTATTTAATTTAATTTGACTTAATTTTTTTGTTTCTCCAATCGTAACGTTCGTGTTACAGCCGTTGCGATTGCGGGAGGGTGTTAGGATAGATTTAGGAGTATTTCCTAAATCTATCTGATAGGCGTATCGCGCACCTAATAAAAATAAATAACCTAACTAAGCCTCCTAAGTATGTAGTAGGGTAAGTCAGGGTCGATCCCACAGAGAGAAAGTTGTTCTATGATTAGCCGTTAAGTAATGGTAAGACTAAAGGAGGTTAATATCAAATATGGTCGAATTAATTATACTATTCAATCTATAAATAAAAGACTTTATAGTTAAGTATCCCCACTAGCATAAATTAATACAATGATAATTCCTACCCCAAACTAGTCAATTAAATATTCACAAGGAAAAGTATACCCTATAAAATACCATAAATCTCTCCCGAGTATCTATGGCTTCTCTAATATGCGCTCAAGCCTACTCCCGTGGAATCATGCAAATTAAAGACATTAAACGCGGCACTCTAACTTCCTAACAATCCATTCTACCTACTCCCGTGGAGAACTTCACGTCCTTAATTGAAATATTCATAACTCCCGTTGTGATCAAGACAATGGAATCATAACAATACTAGTTATCCCTAATCTAGTATTGGAATATGCACAATCAATTAAGCAAGAACAATTAAGCAATTAATTTGGGAATTTAAAGGTATAATCATGAATTAATTCACACTAGGCTTCAACTTAACCATAGATTACAAAACTATGAAAGCGTAATTGAAATAAATAAAGAAAATAGAGAAGAATAATAAAACATCATAATATAAAACAGGGAGAAAAGAAGAAGAAAAGAGATACTTGAATTAATGGAAGAAAGGTGGAGTCTTGGAGAACAATGGAGATCTACAAATTTCTCTCTCTAACTTCTCTCTCTAAAAATCATAAGTATAAACTAATAATGATGATATCTCCTCTAAACTCCTCAAAATAATGTTTAAAGTCCTATTTATAAGCTAAGATTAATATAAACCGACATAAGTTAGGTCACGCGTAAGATACGACATTACAGCAAGTTGCACGGGCAAGCAACTACGGACACGGGCGTGCAGGGTCGTGCACGGTCGAGCGAAATTTTGCTCGGTCGTGCGAGCAAGGCAGAAACATTCGTGACTTTTGATTGCTGGTTGCACGGCCGAGCACATATCCGCACGGGCGTGCAGGCGAGACAGTGGCATCAGCTCAAATTTGAACAGCAATAACTTTTGATCCAAAGCTTTGTTTCACATACGTAATATATCGTTAGAAAGCTCTTGAAGTCTAGTTTCCAACCCAGTTGGAATTACCTCATTATCATTATTGTGTCAAAAGTTATGAGTGAAATGGTGTGGAGGTATCATATTTCGCACAAGTACACAAAGTCGTGTGTATCTTCTTCACTTTCAATCCGTTTTGGGCACATGATATATCGTTTTGAAGGTCATCCAAGTGCCTTAATCGTCATATCCTCAAATAGGAGTTCAAAGTACCTGAGATTACATCAAAAGACCAAAAAACCCGTGAAAGTATCGTAGCTTCTGAAAAGGGACCTAAATATGCACAAGTGCAACGTAAATGCTCTAATGCTACATGAAAATGCACCTAATATGCAACTAAATTATGTTAGAATATGCACTTATCAAACTCCCCCAAGATAAACATTTGCTTGTCCTTAAGCAAACCAAACCAATTCACAAGGGAAGAGTAAGATGAACTTTTGTACAGGATTTATACGTTCAACCATTCAATCTCCAAGACATGAGATTCGGGCATATGAAAGATATTATAATTATAAGATTAGACTAAGATAGATCACAAATCGCACCTCATATAAATTCATGTAATCGCAACTTGACTCGCCATAACAAACCACAAACCTTCCCCCAAGCTAAACTCAATTAAACTCGGCAAACCTCACTTTAGTCGAGCACACATTCTCTTATGTGTTTATGGGTAATGAAATTTTCACTCAAACATATACCAAGTCAACTCGAATGAAGTATTTGTTTTTTAAACTTGACTATCGTCTCATTATCCACTTAAAACTGGCGAAAACATGCATATAGATCATGAGGACTTACAAAGGGTTGTAGCGTGGCTAAGGTAAGGGTAGGAAAAATATTTGGAAATGTGGTGCTAAAAGCCAACTAGTGGAGAAAATAACACTTCAACATCTATGGCCATTAGATGCAAACGCCACAAAAAGTTCTACTAGAAATTCAACAACACATTGCCAATAAATCAAGATAAGACCCAACCATATCAACTCCAACAAACATTATATCACCATTTATTCAATCTTTTTTTTCACTTTTTTTTTTTTTTTTTTAGATCATTCTTCACAACTTCTTCATCATTCTTTCCATTTTGCACTTTGACACTATAACTTTAAGCATTTTTTTCTTTCAACATATTTTCTTCCAATAATTACCGAAAAACCACAACACAAGCTAAAACACATGAACTTTAATGTTACTCCACTTAGCAAGGCTTTGGGTAAAGAAACCATAAAAGGCTAGAGGCTTGTAATGTAGGTTGATCAAGAGAATGAGATGTCAAAAGCTCAACATGGGTTAATTAAAGGGAATAATATATATGAAAAGAAAAATGTCTAAAGGCTCAAAATAATGAAAAGAATACCTCAATCATATCAACGCATGCATATGCCACATAAGTCTCAAAGAGTGCCAAGGCAAGTTCAAGAATCGTACTTCATGAGGAACTATCACACAAAAAAAAAAAAAAAAGACTGATGTAGATGTGTCAGTCTATAAGGCTTGAAAGAATCCTCACTAGGCTTATGCTTACCAAGTAAAATCAAGTCTTTCTTGGGGAATGTCAACCAATCTTACCACAAACCATTCAAGTTGCAAAACAATCGTACCATGAAGCGGTCAATGAAGACTAACTCAATCTTATAAAATTTAATTACAATATCCAAGATATGCCGAAATCTCATGAGTTATCAATGTCATGAATTAAAACATATATTTTCTGTATGAATGCAACAAAAATGCAAAACTAAACTAAAATGTTCCTAATGCTAAGAAAGCAATAAATCCTAACTCACTTTCGTAGGAATTACGATTGCACTTAGCATGTGCAACAAGCCCTTTAAACCCCTAAGATGCCCTAGTGGACGAGTAAGGTCTCGTGAAAGTTTTCAGAAAGCATACCCACAAAGCCAAAATATGCAAAAATGCAGAAAAAATAAAAAAAAAATACCAAAACGAAATTATGTGCAAAGTTATAACCCAAAAAGTAAATCCTCCCCCAAGCTAAATAACACATTGTCCTCAATGTGACAAAGAAATATAGGGAGGGAAAGAAAAGGAAAACATCCACAACCATATAACATAATCAACTTCCTCAATCACACAATCAAGTTAAACCAAAATAGATGGCAAAAAGATATATGAGTCTCAAAAACTTGAAGAGGGGGAAAGGAAAGAGTATACCAAAAGTGTTGTGGGTGAAAACCCTTAGTTGAACCTCCTCACAAAGCATAAGATCAAGTACCTAGAAATTAACCTCAATGAATAATAGGAATTCAACCCCTGGATCACAATTTGCACAAATTTTATAAGTTAGTAATCAAAAAATAATAATTAGAATATCTTAAATCTAAAATTAAAAAAAAAAAAAAACTAATAAGGTTAGAAAACTTGGGTTGCCTTCCAGGAATAGCTCATCAAAGCCCTTAGTAGTTTGTCAAATGCATCTGCATGCATCTCACAGAAAAGCAAATAATATAGAAAAGAAAATGTAGAATAAATTAGTTTTAATTCTCTAGAAGACCTGCAAAAAGGAAAATCAAAGAAAAAGTTATATCCACAAGAGAAGGAAGAAAAAGAAAAATTATTATTCTTTCTACATGACTCAACAGGTTGGAAAGAAACCTAATGTACATAAATTTCATGATCATATGAGTCATTCAAAGAGGGAGAAATAAGGAATGAAGGAGGATATAATATAGGAGAAGAAGGAATGAGGTCAAGCTTTTGAGAGAAAGGAACATGAAACTCAAAAACAGTAGGGGGAACCGACAAAGACTCATGAATCACATCACTCTCATCTATAGACTTCTCGAAGGAAGGTTTTTCAACCAAGGTTTCTTTCTCCTTTAAAATATCCATCACATTGCTCTCTCCTATAATTTGATCATCATCCTCATAACTCTCATTCTTTATACAACCCGCATCATCATCATCATCATAAATATACGGTTGGGGATGAAAATTTTGAGTGTAATAATCAAATTCATATTGGGGTGAGGGATTAAAATCATTCACTAATGTCACATCACACAAAGAAATTGCATGAGAAGTAGAGTGACAATTCGAAGAATAAGAAGGTGTTGTAATACAACTATAGGGTTGTAGGGTTGGTCTAGCAGATAAAGACATATCCCATTCATAGTTATTCTTAGCCAACCACTCAATTAAATCCCAACAATAATCTGGTGATTGGGCTAGAAATTTTCCATTAGACATAGAATCAAACACCACCCTAGTTTCCTCATTTAAACCCACATAAATTACTAGGCACATATCCCAAATTTCAATTCCATGTTTAGAACCAATAAAATCGCCAAGCCTATAATAGTATTTCCAAAACAATTCATTCTCATATTGAGGAAAAGAAAAAATTACTCTAGAATTACTAGCAAAAATATTGGGTTCATGGAACATGTATGGTAATTCATGAGAACTCATGCAAAAATTGGGAGAATTTCGATGTGATGCATCAAAACTATAAACATGAGAACCACAAGAATTATGACTTTGGTGCGTATCAAAAGAATTATCCCCATCACAATAATAATATCTCTCCATGATACGAAAAAGAAAGAAAAGAAAAAAGAAAAAAGAAAAAAAAAATCACAAAAGAAAGTAAAAAAAATTATATACATTATAGTCTCACCAACAATAAAAACTAAATAAAACAGACTATCTCCCCGGCAACGGTGCCAAAATTTGATAGGCGTGTCGCGCACCTAACAAAAATAAATAACCTAACTAATCCTCCTAAGTATGTAGTAGGGTAAGTCAGGGTCGATCCCACAGAGAGAAAGTTGTTCTATGATTAGCCGTTAAGTAATGGTAAGACTAAAGGAGGTTAATATCAAATATGGTCGAATTAATTATACTATTCAATCTATAAATAAAAGACTCTATAGTTAAGTATCCCCACTAGCATAAATTAATACAATGATAATTCCTACCCCAAACTAGTCAATTAAATATTCACAAGGAAAAATATACCCTATAAAATACCATAAATCTCTCCCGAGTATCTATGGCTTCTTTAATATGCACCCAAGCCTACTCCCGTGGAATCATGCAAATTAAAGACATTAAACGCGGCACTCTAACTTCCTAACAATCCATTTTACCTACTCCCGTGGAGAACTTCATGTCCTTAATTGAAATATTCAAATCCGTCAAAACCCAACTCCCGTTGTGATCAAGACAATGGAATCATAACAATACTAGTTATCCCTAATCTAGTATTGGAATATGCACAATCAATTAAGCAAGAACAATTAAGCAATTAATTTGGGAATTTAAAGGTATAATCATGAATTAATTCACACTAGGGTTCAACTTAACCATAGATTACAAAACTATGAAAGCATAATTGAAATAAATAAAGAAAATAGAGAAGAATAATAAAACATCATAATATAAAACAGGGAGAAAAGAAGAAGAAAAGAGATACTTGAATTAATTGAAGAAAGGTGGAGTCTTGGAGAACAATGGAGATCTACAAATTTCTCTCTCTAACTTCTCTCTCTAAAAACCATAAGTATAAACTAATAATGATGATATCTCCTCTAAACTCCTCAAAATAATGTTTAAAGTCCTATTTATAAGCTAACATTAATATAAACCGACATAAGTTAGGTCACGCGGAAGATACGACATTACAGCAGGTTGCACGGGCAAGCAACTACGGGCACGGGCGTGCAGGGTCGTGCACGGTCGAGCGAATTCTTCCTCGGTCGTGCGAGCAAGGCAGAAACATTCGTGACTTTTGATTGCAGGTTGCACGGCCGAGCACATATCCGCACGGGCGTGCAGGAGAGACAGTGGCTTCATCTCAACTTTGAACAGCTATAACTTTTGATCAAGAGCTTTGTTTCACACATGTAATATATCGTTAGAAAGCTCTTGAAGTCTAGTTTCCAACCTAGTTGGAATTACCTCATTATCATTCTTGTGTCAAAAGTTATGAGTGAAATGGTCCAGAGGTATCATATTTCGCACAAGTACACAAAGTCGTGTGTATCTTCTTCATTTTCAATCCGTTTTGGGCACATGATATATCGTTTTGAAGGTCATCCAAGTGTCTTAATCGTCGTATCCTCAAATAGGAGTTCAAAGTACCTGAGATTACATCAAAAGACCAAAAAACCCGTGAAAGTATCGTAACTTCTGAAAAGGGACCTAAATATGCACAAATGCAACGTAAATGCTCTAATGCTACATGAAAATGCACCTAATATGCAACTAAATTATGTTAGAATATGCACTTATCACTATCTATTTAGAAGTGTTTACCTAGACATATCTATCTACAAGTGTTTAGAGATAATACTTATTAGTATTATATTTAGGATATATTTTCCTAGTTCTACCTAATTTAGGATTTATATGATGTACTATAAATATCCCCTTTGGGTTAATAATAATATGAATCTTTTCCCTTCAATCTATTTTGTCATATTTGGACTATAAACTAGTATCGCGTTTCTTTGCTATTGATATCGGGTTCTTTTCTCTATGTATTAAGGGCCTAAAGAGTGTTTGATTTTGACAATTGATGGTTAGCTGTTGGTTGTTTTACTATGCTAGTTATGCTTAAGTTAGCTACATGTTTCTAGAATTACTATAGCTTTTATGGAAGGTTTAGTTTCATGAAAGAGTGTTTGCCTTGTACTTTCCCGAACGGAAAGTCCGGCAGTGACGCACCGACTAATCTATGAAGGTCTTCCACTGCTAATCCATGCAACTAATTAACCTAATAATGATGCTTAGAAGTCGAGGCGTTACAAAAAGCAAAAAAAAAAAGCCACCTAAAAATCGATTATCAAACACTGAAACACCCCTGAAATCTTTGTCGTATGCCAAGCATGAGAAATTCAAATTGCTAACGAAAATCATTAATCTTAAGGAAGAGGGGGGTTGGTGTTAGTGGCCCAAAATAGTGAAGCAAGAATTCAGTTACGATGCTACTGTCATGTTAGCTGGTTGCATTTTTGGGTGAAACCATATATGATGACGTGGAACCATGTTACCCACTAAGCTTTAGTATTTGCTTCGTGTAAGGTTAGTTCCTTACATGAATTAGGCAGAGCAATCAGACAATTAATATATTACTTTCTCTCTTTGTCTTCGATCTATAACTCAGCGTTGTCATTCCAAAATTAGTTATGTTTGGTAGAGTAAGAATGCATGTAAATGGAAACTCAATCACATGTAAGCTTCTGGATTCTTGTTAAATTTGTGTGGTGCTGAGTAACTTCTATGAGGCAAGAAACCTAACTATATATATATATATATATATATATATATATATATATATATTAACAACGAGAAATCGTACATTAATTAAAAGAGAGCAATTATAGCTTAATACTAATATAACCAAATCTAAGCCAAACAAACAAACATAAAAGAGCTTTAAGAGCTCTTATAGTCCTTAGAAAACAAAAATAAGCAAAACTGATAAGGAGGTATCGCTAGTCAATGCCTGTGATGGTGGAGTCAAAACTTTGATGACTGATGGCAATGGAAAGAGAAGCGAGTGTCGTTCACGATATGGACAGCGAACAACCAACGACGAGCATTGCATCTTGCCGCATGAGCAATCCCAACAATCTGCTATCGCTTGGGATTATGGGCTCATGATCTAAGTCACGTTCCTTTGTGACTCATTACTCTTTCTCGAGAATATTTCAGGTTTCTCCCTTAGATAGGAGAAACAACGCATTGGGGTGCCGCCTTCTGATTTGAATTTGTCAAGGCAAAGACCATGAATATCAATGCCAAGCTAAAAAGAGAGCTAAATAAATTGATCTCTCGAACACACCTCCGGTTTGGAAAAACAGAAAACACACGTCCTAACCATGAAAAACGTTCATCGCCTTGTCCACGCGCACAATCCGCTTGATTCACCTTTTCCCTCATCACAAATTCCAAAAACACCATATATTCTCCGGTTATGATTCCCCATTCCTTATCCAACTGATAGATACTTGTCGATGGCCACAACCAGCCACGAACAACAGCTTGAGCAACTCGAACACAACAACTTATTCCTACCATTTTAAGAAGAACCACACATATTAAGAAAGCAGACCAACATGCGACGGTTACCCTACCTAGGGAATATCCAACAACCAAGGGGGGGGGAGGGGAAGCCCAAAGACCAGGGGGAGGGGAAGGGGGAGCTCGACACAACTAGGGGAGGGGGAGGGGGAGGGAAAAGGGGAGCCCGACACAACCGGGGGAAGGGAAGGGGAAGCCCGACACACAAACAGGGGGAAAGGGGACGAGGAAGCCCGATACACACCATGAGGACGGGGGAGGGGAAAGGAGAAACCGAAGCACTAAAGTTTACGGGGGAGGGAGACGAAAACCGAGGACCTACGCGACTACCGGCGACGGATGACGGACGACAACAACCCGGGGAAAGGGAAACGTGACCTAGGAGGCTACAACCACTAACTGGGGGGGGGGAACGACAACAAACGAGAGGAGGGGGACGAGGCGGAGAAGGGGGGACGCGGGGAGAGGAGACTAACTAGGACGCAAAAACGAAAAGACTGCAGGGGAGGGGTGGGGTGACTCGACGGCAGGGGAGGGGGAGGGGAGTGGGTGGGGTGACTCGATGGCAAGGGAGGGGGACGGGGTGGGGGTGACGCGACGGCGGGGTAGGGGACTCGACAGCAAGGGAGGGGGAGGGGAAGAGAGAGAGGAAAAGATGCGACGAAAGGAAAGTAAAAGGACTCGACGGAGGGCCCGATGCAGGCTCGCCGGCGACCTACGCCCACTAGCGATCCTGCTGGGCGGCGGGAGGCTAAAGTTTTGACCTATGGTTTGGTTTTTTTGGGGGGTGGTTTGTAGGAAACCTCACTATAAATAATGAGTAGTTCACAAGACGAGCTCATCAGATCAGGTTAGTTTTGCAAGAGGTATTTTAATTAATTGTTCATTAGCATAAGCATTTGATATATAAAGAGAGAGGGGATCTCGATGGCAACGATCAAGGTAAAGCAGGTGTTTCACATGAAAAAGAGGTCTGAATGTCTGATGAAACCAGTTACGAAAATGCGACATACATCCAGGTACAATTACTATATAAAGAACATAACTACTCTAATTGTTAGAGGTGATCATAAGTCGAGACTGACTAGCTTTTGTACAAATAAAGTGGCTCATTTCACGCAAGAGCTTATACCTGAGCCTAGTCTTATCCTGCATTGTTCTTTTTTCGTACGAATCTTGTTCGGCCAACAAGCCTAAATCAACAAAGTTTCACCTTAAAAAACCAAGCGTACGTGCTTTATAAAGCGAATCAAAGGGAATATCATGCTCTAATAGTGAATTTCCGGCTAATGAGTAATAATAATACATTAGTTTTACATGTACAATCGAAGTTGATTTTATTTTTTCATCTCTAAGTTCTTTTGAAGTTTGTATGCAAAGCTTAAATCTTCATAAGCTTTAGAAACTAATGATTGCTAAGAAAGATTTAAATCATTCATGCAACAGAAGCAAGTGCTAGCGTTGACGAAATGCATAAGAGAAAAGGCCATAAAGGAGTTGTATTGCAAGGAACAACCAGAAACCATATGCATTGCAGACTTAGGTTGTTCCTCTGCTGAGCTCAACACCTTGAATGTGGTCTCTGAACTCATGGAAACCATAGAAAACGCTCGTCGAGAGCTCAGCGGAAATAGGAAACAAGAGTATCAAGTTTAATTGACTGATCTTCCAGGGAATGATTTTGACGCAATCTTTAGGTCATTGACAAAGTTTGATAATAAACTTAATCTGCAAATGGGACTATTGAATAAGTAATTCAAAAGTCACAAAACTCTTACTCCCTCTGTCCCAGAATACTCTTTACACTTTCCTTTTTCATCTGTCCCAGAATACTCTTTACACTTCTATTTTTGGATATGACCCACTATTATTTTAATCCTTCTACCTTTAAGCATTGGCCCACACTCTCTCTCCTTCAAATAAAATAATACCACTCCTACTACACACCAACTCTAACCATGGCCCACACTCTCTCTCCATAAAATAAAATAATACTCCCTTCGTCCCAGAAAGATCTGAACACTTGTTGGGACACGTAGTTTAAGGTGATAAGTTGTGCTGTGGTTATCAAATGTTATTTTATTTAAAAAGTAGATGTGATAGGAGTTGGTGGGGTATTTTTTATTAGAGGAGAGATAAAGTTGGGTAACTTTTTATTGATAAAAAGTAGAGTGTGGGCCAAAGATGGGTAAAAGATATAGTATATTAATGGTGGGACCATGCCAAGAATGGAAGTGTTCAAACTAATTTGGGACAAACATAAAAGGAAAGTGTTCAGACTATTCTGGGACGGAGGTAGTACTACTTTTGCTAACTACTAACTCCTATCACATCTACTTTTCAATAAAATAACAATTGATAACCAAACAACAACTTATCATCTAAAACTACGTGCATTGATAAGTGTCAAGATTATTCTGGGACGAAGGGAGTACTTTAATTAGTGTGTAATAAGTGGACACTTTTCATGTGCCTAAGCTGTTTGCTATATTTATATGCTTACTGTAATCTTATGAAAAGTAAGAAGAAGTGAAATAAGAAAAAGGCAAGCTACTCATAGCCTATATATTTCCTCTTAGTCCAATATAATATAGTAGCTATATTTCTTCTTCCCAACAATCTTGGTATCTGAGCATATTACCAGGTTTTGGTCCAAATAAAAAAAGGGAGGAAAGAGTAAAGTTAGTGAGAGAAAACAAAAGTCTTGTTTTGACATTCACTCTACAACTCATCCCCTTCACCCGTAAAACAAAAGAAAAACCAGAAACACATACCCACAAAAATTAATGACCCAAAATGGCAGTAAATGGAACTAATCCATCCTCTCAACCGTTAATTCCTATTTTCAAAGGTGAGAAATATCATCTTTCGAGTCTTAAAATGAAGGCTCAATTTAAATCCCAAGAATTGTAGGAGACGATGGAGACCAGTTATGCGAAAACGGGCCCAGCACCGGCCACACCTGATCAATAGCTGAAAGAGAACCGTAAGAAAGATGCCAAGACATTATTCTTCATTCCATCAGTGTTAGATAACGAAATTTTTCCACGAATTACGTCAGCGAACAATGCTCGTGAAGCATAGGAGATGCTCAAACAAGAGTATTTGGGTGATCAAGAGTAATTAAGGTGCGGTTGCAAACAACTCGCCGAGATTTTGCGGAATTAACAATGGGAGACAAGGAATTAATTCAGCTACTTGGGTAGAGTTACTGCAATTGTAGGTCTAATGAAATCATATGGTGAAATCATATGGTGAAACCATGAGCAATGAAAATGTGGTAAGTAAAGTGCTAAGGAGCTTGAATCCAAATTAGGATCATATTGCCCCTGCAATTGAAGAATCAAAGGATTTGACCTCTTATACCTTTGATAAATTAATGGGTACTTTGTTAGCTCATGAAAGTAGGGTAAGAAAAAATGAGGTTAACGTTGAAGAGAAGGCCTTTCAAGTGAAGGGGGAATCATCAAATAAGTGTCCTACAGAAAATTCAGCAGGTCGAGGACATGGCAGTGGTGGTTTTCGTGGCAAAAGTGGCTTCCATGGCCGAGGTCGCGATGGAAGAGGTCGAGGACGTTTTGACGAATGACGTCCACACAAAAGCACAACACAATGCCAATATTGCAAGAAATTTGATACAGAGTGTTGGAGCAAGCAGAAGGATGATCAAAAGGCCAACTATATAGAAAAAGTAGAAGAGGAAAGTAAGTTGTTCATGGCACACACTCATGTTCATGATGCTGCTAGTGACGTGTGGTTCATTGATAGCAGATACTCAGATCATATGTCCGGATCAAGGTCTTTGTTTAGAGATCTTGATGAGTATCAGAAGAATGAAGTAAGGCTTGAAGATGATAATCAGGTGCAAGTAAAAGGGAAAGGTACAATTGCCATCAAAACTTTTCAAGGTGATGTTAAACTTCTACACAATGTTCAATATGTGCCTAGTTTAGCTCATAATCTGCTAAGTGTTGGTCAACTGATAAAGAGTGGATATTCTATGTTCTTTGAAGGTGAATCTTGTACTATTTGTGATAGAAAATCTGGGCAACAAAGTGTTAATATCAAAATGTCACAGAGTAAACTATTTCCACTAGATGTTTCAAATGACTTAAATAGAGTCTTGGTTGCTAAGGAGAGTATTGAGGCTAAGTTATGGCATTTACGTTATGGCCATCTTAATGTGAATGGGTTAAAACTCCTAAGTAACAGGAAGATGGTGGTTGGTCTGCCAAAGATTGGTGAAAATGTATTTTGTGAAGGGTGTGTTTATGGGAAGCATCATAGAGCACCATTTCCCAGTGGAAAGTCATGGAGGGCTTCTAATTCCCTTGATCTATGCCGATCTATGTGGTCCAATGAGAACATAGTCGATTGGTGGCAGTCGCTATTTCTTATTGTTCACTGATGACTATACTCGTATGAGTTGGGTTTATTTCTTGAAGTTCAAATCTGAAACGTTTGAATGCTTCAAGAAATTTAAAGCTTTGGTAGAAAATGAAAGTAACAGGCGCATCAAGGCACTTCGAACAGACCGTGGTGGTGAATTTTCATCTGAAATGTTCACCAATTTCTGTGAAGAGCATGGCATTCGCAGAGAACTCACAGCAGCATATACACCCCAACAAAATGGTGTAGCTGAGCGTAAAAATAGAACGGTGGTGGAAATGGCTAGAAGTATGTTGAAGGCAAAAGAGTTACCAAATCAGTTTTGGGGTCAAGCAGTTGCCACAGCAGTGTACATTATGAATATTTCTCCAACAAGGGCAGTTATGCATCAGACACCCTATGAAGCATGGAGAGGTAACAGACCTCAGGTAAGTCACTTAAGGATTTTCGGTTGTATAGCATATGATTTTGTCCCCTCTCACTTACGCCACAAACTTGATAGTAGATCTGAAAAATGCATATTTGTTGGCTATAGTAGTGAGTCCAAAGCATATAAATTATATATCCCAGTAAGTGGTAAGGTGATCACAAGCAGGGATGTTAAGTTTGATGAAGAAGGCAAGTGGAGTTGGAATATAGAAAGCCATACTCCATCTGCAATTCCGTTATATCCAGTAGCAAAAGAAGGAGAATAACTTGAATAGAATAATAGCATCATCTCACCATCTTCTAACTCAATTCCACCTAACAGTCCATCAATTGGTGCTCATTCACCATCCTCAAGCTCTTCCTTAGAGATACCTCCATGAAAATCCCACCCACTAAGTGAGATATATGCATCATGTTCATTTGCTTTATATATGTCTGATCCCAATTGCTATGAAGATGCTGCTGAAAATCAAGTTTGGCGAAATGCTATGGAAGAAGAAATGGCAAGCATACGCAAGAATGAAACTTGTGAGTTAGTTGATAAGCCTGAAAACAAGAATGTCATAGGGCTAAAATGGGTGTTCAGAACAAAATACAATGTAGATGGAAGTATCCAAAAGCACAAAGGTCGGCTTATTGCCAAGGGATACTCACAGCAAGAAGGTATAGATTTTATGAGGAGACCTTTTCTCCAGTGGCTCGCTTTGAAACTGTAAGAGTTTTTCTTGCATTGGCTGCACAATTGCAATATCCTATTTACCAATTTGATGTGAAGTCAGCTTTTCTCAATGGTGATCTAGAGGAAGAAGTTTATGTAGATCAATCGAAAGGCTTTGTTGTTAGTGGCAATGAACACAAGGTCTATAGGTTGAAGAAAGCTCTTTACGGGCTAAAACAAGCACCGCATGCATGGTATAGCAAAATTGATTCTTTCTTTCTAAAGAATGGTTTTCCAAGAAGCGAGAATGAACCCACTCTTTACTTGAAGCAGCAAGGTATTGGAGATTTTTTGGTGGTATGTCTCTATGTGGATGATATGATCTATATGGGATCTTCACAATCACTTGTTAATGATTTCAAGTCTTGTATGATGAAAAACTTTGAGATGTCAGATTTGGGTCTATTGCAATACTTCTTAGGACATGAGATAAAGCAAGTTGAAGATGGTATTTTTGTTTCTCAAGGAAAATATGCATCTGATTTGTTGAAGAGATTCAATATGACCAATAGTGAAGTGGCAACTACTCCAATGAACCTAAATGAAAAGTTGCATCGAAACGACGGAACACAACAAGTTGATGATGATAGAAGTCTTGTTGGTGGTTTAAAATACTTGACAAACACTAGGCCTGACATTGCTTTCTCCGTAAGTGTGGTGTCCAGGTATATGCATAACCCAACTCGACAACATCTCGGTCTTTGCAAAAAGGATACTCCGGTATATTCTTTGGAACGCAAACTTTGGCATATGGTATACCAAAGTAGCAAATTTCAATCTTGTTGGGTTCACCGATAGCGACTGGGTAGGTTGTTTAGATGATTGCAAGAGCACTTCCGGTAATATCTTTAGTCTTAGTTCGGGCGCATTGACATGGAGTTTAAAGAAACAAGAAACAATAGCTCTGTCATCTTCCGAAGCAGAGTATACAGCAACAAATTCAGCATCGCGTCAAGCTTTATGGTTTAGAAAGCTACTTGCAGATTTTGGTTACGAACAAATGGAGGACACTAAAATGTTTTGTGACAATAGGTCTGCTATTGCAATGAGCAAGAATCCAGCATTTTATGCTAGAACTAAGCACATACACGTTCAACACCACTTCATACGCAAGCTGGTAGCTGATGGCAGAATTGAGTTGAAATTCTGTGGCACAAATGAGCAGACTACAGACATCTTCACAAAGTCACTTTCACAAGCGAAGCATCAGTTTTTTGTTTCTAAGCTAGGAGTTAGTGACTTTGAATCAAGGGGGAGTATTGAATAAGTAATTCAAAAGTCACAAAACTCTTAATTTAATTAGTGTGTAATAAGTGGACACTTTTCATGTGCCTAAGCTGTTGGTATATCCTTCAGTTAATATTTGGTTTGCTATATTTATATGCTTGTTGTAATCTTATGAAAAGTAAGAAGAAGTGAAATAAGAAAAGGCAAGCTACTCATAGCCTCTATATTTCCTCTTAGTCCAATATAATGTAGTAGCTATATTTCTTCTTCCCAACAGGGAGATGATTTTGGACATTGTTTTGTAAATGGTGTACGGGGCTTTTTCTATGGAAGGCTTTTCCCAAGCAACCACTTGCATTTTGTTCACTCTTCATATAGCTTCATGTGGCTATCTCATGTGATGGTGCCTTTTTTTTTTGTCTGCTTCTATAGACACATAATCGTGTCTCCCCATTTAGTACCCTATGATGACTAATACCCTGCTCCAATTGGTCCGTATTGAGGAAAGAATAAAGAACGTGTCTAAAATAAAATGTTCTAAGCGAAAACCATTTCCTAACTATTTTTATTAACCCATTTCGAAACCCCTTTTTATAAATAGTTTTCTAAGCCCATCTTCGAAAACCTTTTAAAGAATAGTTTTATGAAAGCCCGATTTTATAAAACCCTTTTTCTAGCTCAATTTAATTAATAGAATTAATTAATTAAATTATTTAGTTTTATTAATAAAAATATCTTTTATAAAAAATAATATTTCTCCAAATTGTTTTCAAATATCTTTATTAACTATTTTCTAAAATCTTTTTAAATAAAAATCTTTTAGAGACCTATTATCTTTTAAAAACCAATTACAATATATTATCTCCTAACAATTCATATCTCAACCTCCCCTAAACGGCTCACAAATTTCACACGGCAATCAGAAAGTATCACCTCACGCACGGCACCAAGATCTACTGCCTAATACTCCTTCGACACACAATTCGCAATTCCCACAAACAGATCCCCTCACCTAATCACACCATACTCCTAGCTACTGAATTAAATCATTAATCTTCATCCTATCGCCACATCATCATCACGCATCATCTTACTGCACCATCACTAGGGATGCAAGTGGGGCGGGTCAATTAAGTAGGAGACCTGCCCCATCCCCGCCCCAATGGGGCGGGGATGGATCCTAGTTTGGTGGGTAGTGGGGCGGGGATGGGGATGAAAGTTATACCCGCCATGGGTGATGGGGCGGGGGTGGATTTTAAGTTGTACCCGCCCCATCCCCGCCCCGCTCCTCCCCATCCCCACTCACCTTACATCTTACCCACTTAAAATATTAAATTTTCAACAAATTACAAGTCTATAACACTCTTTAATAGTTTTTCTAGCTGTATATATTTTTTGTTATTAGTATTTGAAATTATATATGGTATATGAGTATTATTTAGTGAGTTTCAAATGAGGATTAAGTGGATGGTGGGGCGGGGAAGGTGGGGATTTGGTAGGGATGGATACCGAAGTGGGTGATGGGGCGGGGATGGTTTTAATTGTGTACATGGCCGGGCGGGGATGAGGATGAGTTCCAGACCCACCGCGGGAATGGGGATGGGGATGGGGATGGGGATTAAAAAGTGAGGTGGGGATGGGGATGAGAATGCCAAAATCCGCCCCGCCCCGCCCAGTTGCATCCCTAACCATCACCTACATCTAATACCTCCTAACAAATCCTACTACTATCCGGTACATTACCTATAACACTCCTAACTAATCATCACCGTATCACAAGTATCACACGCCTGTTACAAAGACAATACTCGACACATAATTTTTTTACGATTCGTACAACCATTCCACCCAAGATTCGTATAAATCAACGACTCCAAATGGTGGTATAATTTCTGATGGTCAACTAAATTAACAATTTTTACATCTTTTATATATCTTTATTATATTTCTTGAAGTTACTAACATTCTATTCATGATGTAGATTGTTAACAAATTCATGCGACAGTAAGTATTGTATATTATACTAACTCCCTGTAATATTTTATTTTCTTATTTTTCTTTATTTTCATACATTATTATATGCCTGCCTGATTGTTCTATACATATTATTATAATTGTCCTGCATGATTTTTATCACCCACATGTTATTATTGCTAAACATGACCTAAAGAATTGTTCTAACTAATTCAGATAATTTGGATAACCTGCTAGATACCTTGTAATATTACTGCTTAATAACTTGTCACTAAAAATAGTCTTTTTATGTGTTTCCTTAACCAACTTAGACTAATTAATTTTAGGGTGTTTAAAATATTATATGATTATTCTTTGGCATAAAATCTGTAATGAATCGATATTTAGTAGAGGCCAGTAATGGGCAACATGGTTCCTGACTGTGTTGTACCCTCACCCTCGAACTTAATTTTTGGTTCATTTTGACCATCTATGGAGTCTAGACGGGGAAATCTACATTGGATAAGTCCCACAATTTGTCCCTACGGTTTCCTATATCCAATTAAGTTTATGATTCTTCTTTTAAAGAATCGTTGGTGACTTCAAAATATTTTCAATACATAAAAACCTTTACAGTGGGGTAGTCAAATACAAATACGCGCTCACACCGCGTAGGCGAAATAAAAACACGCCTACAGCTTCAATATTCTTCCCTTTTTTTTTGTAAAACATGTTTCAATAATCTTTATTCACACCTCCTCCATCTAGAACTATATGTGTCATACTTTATCTGTTTTTTTAAATTACACTATTTTGTTTTTGGCACTATTCATCAACCAACTTTGTTAAACTATCTCACATAATTTATGGTGTAGCAACCTACAAGCCACAACTTTTTTTAAAAAAATCTTAAATGACATAAAATAAATGACATGAGATTCATGTCATTGTTTGTATAATTCATGTCATTCTTGTTGAAGTGTATGTCATTACGCATGTTACACAATAAGTTATGGTGTAACATGTTACATCCAAGACGCATTATTTGGTCTTATGGCGATGCCGCAATTTATTGCATGTAAAATGGTTGATGGCCTCATGGGTAAAATAATAAGGATTTTTTAACTGGAATAATACAAACTTTGGCCCGTTCTCTAGCAATAATACAAACTTTTGATTATTTTTTAATAATACAAACTTTGCATCAAAATTCCTCCAGTAAGTCAAGTTGACTTGGAACCTGTAAAACAGGTAAAAAAAAAATTACAAAATAATATTTCTTCTTTCTCCCTCCTCCCCCAAGCCTCCACCCAACTGAACCACCTCAGCCCCTCCCCCACCCCATAGCCACCACCAAAGCCACCTTTCGACGCCCTACCCACCACCCACCTAAACCACCCCCAACCCCCGGCATCTCCTCCACCCCACCGCCACGAAACGTCCCTGTCTTGCCCCCACCATGGATGAAACCACCGCTCCGCCTCCGATGAAACCACCCCTGCCTTGCCCCACCACGGATGAAACGACCTGCTCCTCCGATAAAGCTTTCCCTCTTTCCTCCCCCTTCCCCAACCCACTGAAACCACCCCTGCCTTGCCCCCCACCTCCAACCCCACTCCCTCCCCCCACCATAACAGGCAACACCGAATCCCGAAGCCACCCCATCCACCAAAAACAACACCCGTAACCCCACTCGTAAACCCACCCGTAACCCCGAAGCCACCGACCCTTGAACCTACCAGCCCTGAAACACCACCCCGATCCACCCGTAACCAACAAAAACAACACAAAAATAATTAAAGAAGAAGAATCTGAATCCCCTCTTTAAGAAAAACAACAAAAATTCATGGAATTTAAGAGCGAGAAAACGAAAAAAAAAGGAGAGGAGAGAGAAATTGAGGGGGTAAACCTTCAAGGTCGACGAAATTAGAGGGCTGTGAAACTCCACCCCAGCCATGAAACTCCACCCTTGATCCCACCAGCCATGAAACTCCACCCTTGATCCCACCAGCCATGAAACTCCACCCCATCAAACTCCACAGCTTTAATGCCGATTTCTCAATCACATTCTCAATCGGCCCAAATTGCTCGGAAAAACTCGGTAACTTCGGGTTTTTTTATCCCTAACAGTAAATTACCCACAAAAATCTTACCCACTTTCCGAAATTCGGCTCGAAGAGAATCGAAAGAAAGCTTCGCCTTCGATTTTGTCGAGTTTTGTGAGTTTGATGAAGAGATTTCCTTCGCCGGTGAGGATTGGGAGAGAGGAGAGAGAATTTCGCCATTGATGGGAGGAGAGAGAAAGTTAAGAGTGGTGATGAAGGTGGTTTCGTCAGGCGTGGTCGGGGTGGGTGGGGTGGGTGAGGAGAAAAAAAGAAAAGGGTTTTTTTTTTCAAATTTAAAAAAATCAACCAATAAAAAAGCGCCACGTGTCCTAGAAAGTGCCACGTATGCATTTTACCTACACCAACAAGTTAGAAACCGGTCATGACCTACTAGAGGAATTTTGGCCCAAAGTTTGTATTATTAAAAAATAATCAAAAGTTTGTATTATTGCGAGAGAACGGGCCAAAGTTTGTATTATTCCAGTTAAAAAATCCAAATAATAATCCATCTATTTTTTTTTTATCTTTCTCACTTGGAATCTTGACACTATTCATGCTTAAAGAGAATCTTCTCAAATTTTCTCAATTTGTAAGAAAAAACATAGTCATGTGGGGTCTTGTTTGAATCATCTCAATTAGTACTTTATTAATATTCAATCGTTATAATTTTTAATAATATATAATGAAGATATTTAAGTTTAAAGACATGCATTGGAATACGCGCACAGGAAAATGAGAATGATAAAAAAAACGTTTTTTCACCATATACCCCTGACAAATTGTTTTTGCACCATATACCATCGCCAAGTTCCAAATTCACCATATATTCTCCACTTTTCATAAATACATCAACTTGCCCTTAATGACTAACGGCGTTAACGTCCGTTAGTCATTAAACCCTAATCTCCTCCTAACCCTAATTAACTAACCTAAACCTAAGCCTAACCCTAACCCTAACCCCATAATCTAATACCCTAATCTAATACCCTAACCCTAACCACTTAACCACTACCCCTCCCCTACCCCTTACCCCCTTCCCCCACCGCCCCACCACCCTCGTAGCCCCCCTCCCCACCACCCCCGAAGACCCCCCACCCATCCCCTTCCCCTGCGGTCGTGCGGCCCCCCCCCTCCCCTCCCCGTGCGGTCGCGCGACCCCCTCCCCTTCCCCGTAGTCACGCGGCCCCTTCCCCGAATGCGGCGAGACCCTCCCCCACTGCGTCCCTCCCCGCCTTCACCGCCGACCACCTCTAGCGCACCTCTATGCGCCATCCTCCCTCAACCCGCACGCACTCTCACTCGCACGCATCCCCCGCTCTCGTGCGCTCTATTTCCCTCTCTCTCAGTCGCATCCCTCTATCTCCTCGCCTCAACCCCGCCGCTTGCTTGAACGCGGGAGCTACGCCTTCTCTTCTCTGTTCCCCTGCTCTTCTCTTTTCAAAGGGGGTGGGGGGGAGGAGTTGCGGGATTCGGAAGGGGGGGGGGGGGGCTGCGGGCCGGTGATGGTGGGAAGGGGTTTTGCATCGGTAGGGATGGTGGTAAGGGGTTTGCGTAAGGCTGGGGGTGGGGAATGGGGATCTTGGGGTGGGGAAAGGGGTTGGGCTGCAGGGATGGGGTGGGGGAGGGGTGGTGGTTGGGTGGTTAGGGTTAGGGTATTAGTTTAGGGGTTAGGGTTAGGGTTAGAGAGGGTTAGGGTTTAGGGGAGTTAATGAGGGTTAGAAGGTGGGATTAGGGGTTAATGACTAACGGAATTCTAACACCGTTAGTCAAAAGGGTAGTTTGATGTATTTTTTAAAACTTCGGGGGTATATGGTGAATTTGGAAACTTGCGATGGTATATGGTGCAAAAAAAAATTGTCAGGGGTATATGGTGAAAAAACCGTAAAAAAACAGAGGGAGTATATAGATTATGTAAAACTTAGATCTAGGTCTTTCGTTGGTAGTTTTTTTCTTGAATTTTTAATCCATAATTGATAGTGAGAATAGATATAATGTTTTATTAGATCAAATCAATGCTCTGTTTATTTATTTGTTTCACTTCAACTTTTCACGTTTACTAATGCATAATTCTAACCCTTAATATCTTTAATTTTCTATATAATTATTCAACATTGCTAGTTCATTAGTGTACATTAAGACATAACCTATTATATAAAACAAGTAAAAACAACAAAAGGAGTGTTGTGAGCAATTACTTTTCGACCTTTTTAAGGTGAAGAAAACATATATTTAGGTAGATGTAATGATTTTTCTTTGCCATGCATTGGATAATGGTCGAATTTGAGACGTATGAGTCGTCAAGTTTGATAATGATGGAACAGGTACCAGAAGGGATAAAAGACAATAAGAGAAACATTCATGCATATAGCAAGGACAAGTCCACCACATATGCTAAAAGCTTATTATGAGCAGAGCCGTCTAATAGGGCGTGCGAAACGACCAACAGTACAGGGCCCTGCTCTTTAGAGGGGCCAAAAGTCTTAAAATTAAATGTTTTTTTAGCCAT
This sequence comes from Beta lomatogona, assembly GCA_947646795.1. NCBI lineage: Eukaryota > Viridiplantae > Streptophyta > Magnoliopsida > Caryophyllales > Amaranthaceae > Beta > Beta lomatogona. The sequence continues at coordinate 4,452,563 of CANSNZ010000988.1, forward strand.
ATTGTTCAAATCCGAGCTTTATTTTGTCAAAATTAGTTTAGCAATGATATATTTTGTAGAATATATTACTTATAATTTTACAATCTATGCATAATATTTATATACTTAGGGTCCAAATTTATAATTAGCACATAGGCCTCAAAAATTTTAAGATGGCCTTGATATAATTATGAGCAATTTGAAAAGGACTTTTCGACATTTTTAAGGTGTTGCTCAAAAGAAGTAGTGGCAAAAGGTACAATGGTCCTAACAATTTTGGGAAGGAAGAGCAATAATGAACATTATATAAAGGAATGGGAACCTCTTGCTAAGGCTCTCAACGATATGGTTCTTGAGGTACTGAATATAGCTTGCTTATCATGATATATTAGTTTAACTTATACTACTTTGGCTATTTATTAATTGCAACAGTTTGACATTAATTATACTGTATAATATACTAATCTTGTCTAAAATAGATTAAGTAATATATAAACATAAACCTTGTTATGTCACATCGATGTTGTTTGATTCATCTTTCAAAAAACAAACTTTTTTACTTCCTCCGTTTCATTTTACTTGCTACACTTCTCAATTCACGGACTCCTAGGCAATTTTTGGAGAAGAGAGAGGTAGAGAGTAAAAAGAAAAGGGACCCATGTGAGAGGAGAGAGATAGAGAGAGTTTATTGCCCAAAAAGGAAGTGTAGCAAGTAATATGAAACTTCCCTATATGGAAAGTGTAGCGAGTAATTTGAAACGGAGGAAGTATATCTTATTAAACTTTAAGGAGATTAAAGATGAAGGACTTAAAATTGTATGGTAAAACATGAAGGTCAAAGCGTTGCAACTAATAAAAACGAACGAAGTAATCAAATTCCTCCCAATCAATGTAGATATTATAAAAATTTTAACGCAAATTTTTGTCATTAGGAATAGAGAATAATCTCAAATCAGTATGCACTATTAAACCGCATGGGCAAGAATTTTAGCTCGTGATCACGTGTTGCCCATCTCTCAAGCGCTGACATAAAAACACGTCACGGTGATAACATGTCTAGGCCACGATTTTTACTATAGTAGTATAGATATGAGAAAATAAGGCAAGTTATATATACTACCTCCGTTTTTTTTCTATTGCAATAATTACCACTTTGGATAGTTTCATATCTATTGCAACAATTCCACTTTTGGACTTTTGTTGACAATATTGCCCATACTTTATCTTACGAAAACCATTACTACCTCCGTCCCAGAATAGTCTGAACACTTTCCTTTTATGTTTGTCCCAAATTAGTTTGAACACTTCCATTTTTGGCATGGTCCCATCATTAATATATTATTTCTTTTACACATCTTTGGCCCACACTCTACCTTTTATCAATTAAAAGTTACCCAACTTTCTCTCTCCTCTAATAAAACATACCCCATCAACTCCTATCACATCCACTTTTTAAATAAAATAATATTTGATAACCACACCACAAATTATCACCTAAAACTACGTGTCCCAACAAGTGTTCAGATCTTTCTGGGACGGAGGGAGTATTAATTACTCACTTTCCCTCATAAAGTTGCTTTTACTTTATTAAAATTTGATTTCTTTCTTACTCTAGTTAATTAAAGGGGTTCCTTTATGCTAAACTACCCACTTTTTCCATTTCCTTAAAAACCATGCCCAAACCCATTGTTGCAATAGAAACTGAACGGATGTAGTACATTTATAAGCGACGAATAATTTTTTTTCTAAAAGTAATGCTGAAATTCATTTGATTATGTATGATCTTGTGCAGGTTTCCTTAGAGGAAGAGAAGTTAAACACATTCAACATCCCTCAATACACTCCATCAGCTCTCGGCTTCGAGACCCATTCTCTCTCTACACTTTTAATCCTCTGCCTTCTCTCTACACTTTTAATCCTCTGCCTTCTCTCTACAAAAAAAGAACCCTCCAAACCCTAGAACTCGCCGGAGATCCGGCGCCGCGCAGGTCTCCGGCGGGTCTCCGGCGAGCTCCTTTATTTTTTTCCTTCGCCTTTTCTGTCGTTCTTCCGTTGGTTTTTCTAGTGTTAGGTCTTCTTCGTCGTCCCCTTCGTAGGTTCCCTTCGGTTGTCCTATTGTTTCGCCTTTTCCGGTCGTCGCTGCACCCTCCAGTTGCCCCCTCCCCCTAGTTTTCCAATCGTAGTGTTTCGTCGTCTTCGGGACGTTTTTTTTCCCTTCAAGCTTCCTTGCTCCAGTTGTTTCCATCGTCTCCACCCCCCCCACCGTGAGTTAGTATAGCTTGGGCTTCCCCTTCCCCCCCCCCTGTTTCGTGGTTAGGTGTCTCGCCCCCTCCCCCTAGTTGTCGGTTGGGCCTCCCTCCCCCCTCCCCTCCCTTCCACCCTTAGTGTTGTGTTAGGAAAATACATTAACGTTGTAGGGCATCCCTTTCCCCTCCCCCCCCTTAGAGTTGTGTAGGCAAGTGAAAAAAGTTACAGGGCTTCCCCTCCCCCTCCCCTCTTGTTAGGGTTGCGTCCTCGTCCGTCCTCCGGTGGTTGTGGCTTTAACCCCTTTCACCTAGTGTTTCTTTGGAACTTGGAAGTGTGTCTCCCTTTACCCCCTTTAAGTTTAGTTTTCTGTTTTCGTTGTTGAGTTCTTGGTTGGTTTAGTATGGTGTTGTTGTGTGTTCCATCAATCTGCTTGATTTATTTGGTAAAAGCTGGAGGTAGTCTTTGTCTTCAAAAGGTTGGATCTGGTCTATGTGGTTGGTTAGGGTTTGTGTGGCAAGAGATTTCATGTTTGGGGTTTGTTTTATCCGATTTTAATAATCGGACGGTTCTTCGAGATCTAACCTTGGTTAGATTTCAATCTGGCTTGGTAATAATTTTATCAATCATTGCCTTGACAAAACGATATCTGAAGGCGGCCCCCTAATTTGTCAATTGGGTTTATAGCGCGTCAACTCATTTGAGCTTCTCGTCAAAGGAGAAGCCTGAAATACCCTTCCACAAGGGTATTGAGTCAAACAGGAATGTGACTCTTTCAGGAAACACGACGATAGAATTCCATGTGACAGAAGGTCACTTGAATTGGTCATGTTGTGAGTTCATAATCTCGCTAGTACTTGGTTGCCCCGCTTGTGAAATCAGCCCTCTGCTCCCACTCCTTGCATCAAGATTCTGGCGCTCGTCATCCACCAGGAGAAGAGTTTCAATTCAGTTATCTAGCAATTTCGACCTCCAGATCGAGCAGTTTTATCTTAGTCTAAGTTATTTATGTTTCTGTCGGTATTGTGTAAGAGCGAGTATAACTCATTTTAGTTTCTTTATGTTCGTTTGGTTTTATTAGCATTAGGCTGTACTTCCGTTTTTAATTAATACACAATTTCCCCGTTGTCAAAAAAACACTCCAACAGCAACGGAATTAGGTTTTATAGTGGAGAAAGAAGGATCTTTCACTCTCGCTCACGCTCATCATTCTGAAGTTGGGAATCAAAAGAACATGATTACTATAAAAATTCATACACCGTTTTTTATCATTATGACTTTGCTAGATGCATGAGATCCGTGGCAGAGCCCTTACTCGCAAGTCATTTCGGCGAAGATATCATCGAAGAGTTGTTTGACAGATACAAGGAAATTCTTCATGACTCGATGGCCAAAGAGAAGAATGTGAGCATTAAAATTACAGTGAGCCTAACACGAAAAGGTTGATCCATCAATCCATAGCTTGACAATTTGCTTCTTTTTTCAGTATTCATACGTGTTATTTTAGTGTTCATATTGGTGGTGTTAAATAAAAGTAATCAATACTTTTTTATTAATGATGCCATGTAATTGATGTATGCTAATCATTTTCTAAAGAAGAAGAATAATCCCCACTTTTTTTCTTTTTTTGAAATTTTATCATCTAATTATTTTTTACAATCTGTACACCTTTGCTTCCTCTAGCACTCACATTCCTTATCCAAATGACCTTGATAGCACGGTTCAAAATATCTGGCTTTGGGCCCCAATGGTTTTTATCTTCAAGGGGCGCGTTGTAAGCTGTTCATCGGTTGATTTATGATAAAATTGCAAAATCACGTGGGGAAATGGTTAACACTAAAGATTAAACATTCACTTGTTGTTTCAGTGATTATGCTACTGAGATACTTCATCCGTTTAGAAATAGTTGCATCATTTCATATGTTCACACTTATTTTTACACTTGCCAATACATGGTTTTAAATATTAATATCTTTAATTGTCAATAAGTAAAAATTATAAAAAGTTGTTTTTTTAAAAAAAAAAAAAACGACATTGAGACGAATCTGACAAAATCTCATATGATTATGTTTTTTCCTAAAATATAAATCATCAAAGAAAATCAAAGTGTAAAATGTGAATGGTAAATACTACGCAAATGATGCAACTATTTTTAAATTGGAGGAAGTAGTTTGTATTGGACACTTGCCCAATAAACTAGGATATAATCATGGTTGTGGCCCGGGCAAAAACTTTTTTTTTTTTTTTGTGTTTTACGTGAATCTTTAGCACTTTTTGATGCTTCTCATGGAGGAAATTGGCGATACAAGACGTAAAAGCAGGATGTTAGTAACTTGATTTGGACAAAGCAGTTGCAAATTTCGTGCGAAACACCAACTATAAGTCCATTTTATGTGGGTGGTGCGAAGAATGGTATGCTGTTATATGAAGTCTTACTTAAGGAACTCAATTGTTGTGACATTTAATAACTCTAGGTTCAATTTGAATGTCCACTTCAGAACCCTTCGCTTGCATACAGGGCGGATCCAGCGTGGGTTTAGTGGGTTCAACTGAACCCACGTGGATCCGCCAATAAAATTGGTTTTACAGGAAAAGCACAAATATGGTATATAGAAAAGCTCCCCCAATTATACATCACATTGTGCTATGTAGTGCAGTGGTAGTGCGCAGAATCTTGAGACTTGGACTTGTGTATGATCATGGGATCGAATCCCGGCAAGAGCAAGTGTCATTTTTTAGTATTTTTTTTCCTTTTCTTCCTCCCTTTGTTTTTATATTACTACTACAACTTGTGTTCCTTTTTCTTGGTTTTAGTTTTCTTGTTTCTTCCAATCCTCCATTTTCTAACTTCCCTTCTTTACAAATATTCCCCTCTCATCAGGTACTTATACATTAAATATAATTTTCCAATACTTATTTTACCTTAAAAATAATAGAGTTTTAATTCATTAGTTGATTGAACGAAGATTAATATACGCAGGGAGATTATGTTCATTTTCAATACCTAAATTTAAAATGATAGTTGTATATACATGTTTGATTATTGTCTCATTGAAAAATTAAAATTGAAATAAATTGTCTAACTCAAATTACAATCCACCGGTATAAATGGTTTGAACGCCTTTAAATATAAGTATTAATATTAAAATCTCGCCGTTCGCATGCATATAAGACTAGTGTCGGCTGTATCTTTGAACAAGTTCGAACCCACGTGGTTCAATTTCTGGATCCGCCACTGAACTTGCATATCTTTTAGGTTAATTTGCTCTGAAATGACCTTGTTTTAGGTGTTATCACTTGTTCTTATGGTTAGTTATTTGATATCGATTGGTAACTGTTAGGATAGATTTAGGAGTATTAGAAAGTACATTGATCCTAGGATGCTTATTTTCTGTCATATGATGTCACTTATTCATCCTTCTTAGGCCGTTATTTTATCATTTCCTATGACTATTCTAGATTCAAGGTGTCACTGCTGTGTTGCTCCGCCCCCTCTATACTCTAGTTAGGCTATCTCGCGAACCGTTCGACACCGAACAGCTTTTCAAGTATATTTTTTTATGTTGATTTCACCTAACATATACTTATCAATTTTTTACATCCAGGCCAATATTTGCACATCCAAAATCTATAGTTGCACATCCAAAACACATATTTGCATATCTAAAGACTATATTTGCACGTCCGAAAAATATGTTTGCACATCCAATATGTATTTTTACACATCCAAAAACTATGTTTGCACATCCAAACTACATATCTAGACATTCATAGACGGTATTTACACATCTAAAAATTATGTTTGCACATCCAAAACGTGTGAAAGCACATCCAAAAGGTATGTTTTTACATCCAAAACGTGTGAAGGCACATCCAAAGACTATTTATATACATCTAAAGATTGATTTGTGAATTAGTGAATTCCTAGATGTGCAAACACTTTGGGATGGATGTGCATCACATGTGTGCAGTTATGCAAAATATAGGAGAAATAGTTAGCTTTTTTTAGTCTAACCAGACCTAAGGGCCTAATGATCTTTTCGTCCGTTTTATTCACCACATAGCATTTTGGAATTTAGCCTTTTTCATATACTCCTACATCTACCAAATTCCGGATCTGATAGAAGAAAGTACCTGAGCAAGTTCTTTATTTTCTTGCACCTATCATCGGTAAAAGGACATATGCAACTTGGTCATTTGTGCCACAACGCTTCAATTCAATCACTCATACATCTACCAAATTCCGGATGTAGTAATAACTAATGCCAATATGCTTAGTGCGACTATGAAAATCAGGTTTATGGCAGCCAATATCAGTATGTGTTAGGAATCTGGGTGTTGTAGTTTGATTAATGCGGAACAGAAAATCAATGAAATAATAAAGGTGAGAAAACAATAAAGATGAACAAACAAAGAACACAAGGATTTACGTGGTTCAGTCAAATTTGACCTACGTCCACAGGTGGGGGATTAGAGCTTCTTCACTATGATGGAGAAAAACATAGAGAATAATACAAGGAGTCCTAAATTCTAGAGGCTAAAAGTGTTTCATGAGTTGTGTAAATTCTAGAGGCTAAAAGTGTTTCATGAGTTGTGTAAATAATAATGAACACCAGGAAGCCCTTTTATAACATAAGGAACCTCGTACAAACCCTAAAAAATAACTCAAAAATGAAAAATACCGAAAAAACGGGTGCAGCGCTTAAATCGGCGCACCGCCCGATTGGGTCGGGCGAAATCCGCCCGATCGGGCCCGAGACGAAACAGTTTCGTCAGTTCTTCGTAAAACAGTCATAACTTTCTCGTTTCTCAGCGGAATTGGGCATATGACCTATCGTTGGAAAGCTCTTTGAACAAGCTTTCACCTCCAATTTGAATCACATCAAAACCATTTATAGATTGAAAGATATGTGCATTCAAAGTCACCCTTATGCCATTCACAAGATTTCAAGTCATAATTAACAATCTCCACCTTGACTTGAAACCAATCAATCAAGATACCTCCACCTTGAACCAAGAAGTGATGCTCAACCAAAAACACCATAGAACCTCCACCTTAAACAAAATTCCATAAGCCTACTCACTTTAGGCAACCCAGAAAACGGACATCTTCTATAATTGTGTACCGATGCGTCTTCGAACACAAAATCCATATACAAAACCATCACATGGCCTAGTCGAGAGTATAAAGTCACCAACGCCAAACATGTTTACTCAAATTAACCAAACTCTCTTCAAACACTTCTTCATCTCAACAACAAACTCAAGCAATTCTAGAAAACCAATTGACCTCAATAACTTCTAAATTGCAATTGTACTTAACAAAACACAAAAGTACCAAATTTGAGATAAGAAATAGCATAACTAGAACAAAATCTAATGCATAACCGAGATTATTACAAAAAACTCCAAAACAATCTATCATAGACTCCATAGCCAAATATCCACATGGTTTCTCGTTTCACCAAGAGATCTCAAAGGGCACCAATCATAAAGAGATCGTAGAAACCGCAGCCCCAAATCTGTAACCCTAAAGTGCAAGATCATCATCAAAGCCATTGTTGGCGATATTTGCGGATTGGTCCTCATTGGACTTTTCCCCATTCTTCTTCTTTAATTTCCAACACTCAGATTTAATATGACCCTTCACATGACAATAGTTACAAATTTTGCCATAATTCTTTCCACCATGAGCAACAAAAGTATTTATGTAAGCAGAATTATTAGATTTATTAACCAATTTATTGTCAATTAAATTTCTCTGAATTAAGGCCTCCTTAACATCCTGCAAACTCAAATCATCTTTACCATATAATAAGGTATCTCGAAAATGCTTATACGAAGGTGGTAAAGAGCACAAAAACCTAATAGCCATATCCTCATCATCGATCTCAACATCGATGTTTTGCAAATCCATAATAATAGAGAAGAATTCATCTAAATGAGACTCAATCAGTTTACCTTCTTCTAGACTGAGATCATGAAGTCTAGATTTGAGTAGTAGACGGTTGGTCACGCTCTTTGTCATATAAAGTGACTCCAACTTCAACCACAAACCCATGACGACGTCTCTTTGGCAACCTCTCTCAAAACTTCATTAGATAGACTTAAATGAATCGCCGAGAGTGCCTTCAAATCGATCTCTTCCCACTGATCATCCGTCATACCCGAAGGCTTTTTGGATGCACCTTCAAGAGCCTTGTGACAGCCACTTTGAACCAAGATGGCTTTCATCTTCAATTGCCATAGGCCAAAATTTACTTGCCTATCAAATTTCTCAATATTGAATTTCATTGACATAATCAAAAAATCAAACTTGTTCTATAAACACCTAAGATCTTAAACAAGCAAGCTCTTGATACCAATTTGTTAGGAATCTGGGTGTTGTAGTTTGATTAACGCGGAACAGAAAATCAATGAAATAATAAAGGTGAGAAAACAATAAAGATGAACAAACAAAGAACACAAGGATTTACGTGGTTCAGTCAAATTTGACCTACGTCCACAGGTGGGGGATTAGAGCTTCTTCACTATGATGGAGAAAAACAGAGAGAATAATACAAGGAGTCCAAAATTCTAGAGGCTAAAAGTGTTTCATGAGTTGTGTAAATAATAATGAACACCAGGAAGCCCTTTTATAACATAAGGAACCTCTTACAAACCCTAAAAAATAACTCAAAAACGAAAAATACCGAAAAAAACGTGTGCAACGCATAAATCGGCGCACCGCCCGATTGGGTCGGGCGAAATCCGCCCGATCGGTCCCGAGACGAAACAGTTTCGTCAGTTCTTCGTAAAACAGTCATAACTTTCTCGTTTCTCAGCGGAATTGAGCATATAACCTATCGTTGGAAAGCTCTTTGAACAAGCTTTCACCTCCAATTTGAATCACATCAAAACCATTTATAGATTGAAAGATATGTGCATTCAAAGTCACCCTTATGCCATTCACAAGATTTCAAGTCATAATTAACAGTATGCTATGAAAAATTGAAAATCAATTCAGGACCATGAAAGAAAATCCAGAAGCATGAGGCAGCAATTGTGACAACTTTATGTGTGATAGTGGTATATAAGCTCAGGCAGAATTAAGCGTAGAGTACATAAGACCTTTAGCTTCTAATATACACATCGAAGCAAGTGGACAGTTCTTGCAGAAACTAACAGAGGGAGAAAGACATTTGTAAGGAAAAGAAGGAAATGAAGGTGCAAGTCTTATCAATCTCTATATATATGTACAAGACTGGGTTACTCTGGCTTACCCTCAAAGCCTGCGTAAAATAATTTGCGCACCATGTTGAGGCTGTAGAAGTATAACAGACATTGGTGAATGAGAATAGTTTGGCGAAAGCTCAAAAGAAAATCGTTGTAGTATCATGGATAATGCCATTTTAGCTTCTGTTATAGCAAATTTTTCCCCAATGCATGTTCTTGGTCCCCAACCAAAGGGAAAATATGAGTTATTCCCCCTCGTTGCCTTGGAAATCCCTTCAGAGAACCTTTCTGGCCTAAAATCTTCAACATCATCACCCCAAAAGTCCTCATCCCGGTGAACAAGGAGTATTGGGAAAGTTACCAATGCCCCAGCAGGAAGTAATAGTTTCCCCAGTTTCGTGTCCTTGTGAATCCTTCGGTTCAGTTGAGTTGCTGGTGGATACAACCTCAAAACCTCATATAAAATCATGCTCATCTAAAACAAAAACGTACACTTTTAAATCCCCAGATTAATACGAATTTCATGGGATTCATAATTTAGTAGTTCAACATCAAAATGATAAAATAAGATACAAACTTACTGTCTTCAAATGGCTTAGACCTTCAAAGTCTGGTACACTGTTCTGAAATGTCTGCAAAACTTCTTCTCTTGCTCGTGCTTGCCAATCTTGGTGCTTGCTTAGCAGAAGCAATGTCCAAACTAACAGTACAGAAGTAGTCTCTTGTCCGGCAAAGTAAAATAGTTTACACTCATCGATTACTTCTTGTATACTCATTCCAAGCTGCTGAATCTTGATACTGCCAACGACCTCTTGGGTCTGTTTCAGAATGGAGTCCATTAGTATTCCCAATAGGTCAGCTTTTACTGGTCTTCCAACCTCAATTTCCTGCTTCCTCTTATTGATGATTGTTTTTAGTAAAGTCTGTATTTCATTTTCAACTTCCTTGAACCTCCTATTTTTCACTGTTGGAATATATCTGAACATAAGCAGCATAAGAAACAGTTAATGTTTCTTGGCAAATAATGGCAAGTAGTAATGTTTCTGGAAATAGAGTTCATATTCCTCTGTTTCCAGAAAAATTGTTAACTCTTACTTCTGCAAACATCCAACAAAATCCTACAAGATACTCCATATCTTACACTTCATATTAATAGAAGAATTCGATCAAATTTGTAAAGTTGGACCTTAAAAGTCAAAGTGTTGCAACTATAATTTATAAGACACGAAAGAAGCATGAATTACCGGAGTCCTGGAATGTATACTGATTGCAGCATAGCAAGAGCCATGCTTGTCTGCTCCTTGAGAAGTTCGAAAATTCTTTGTCCTTCTTCATAGCTACTACCAAAGGCTGCTCTTCAGCAGAGAGTGCATTAAGGTCTGGCCACACGTCTAGCTCGGTAGAACCGCCTTCAACAGCAATCTTCTCCCATTTATCAATCATTTTCACACAACAATCATAGAATGCAGGCAACATAAGCTGTAACAAACATTAAAGAAATTATGAACAGTAGCATCTATTACTCCTAGGCCCTATCATTAGGAACATTGATCATAGTCAAACGAGTAACTCAATTGATTTAGACCAAATTATTTGACCATACTATAGTTTCCTGTTAAACATCAGTGTAAAATAATATACTCCTAGTGAAAGAGTTGAGAGAGTGATCTTCAACTTCTCCATATGAAAGGCAGGGTTTATCATTTTACGATGTTTAGCCCATTTCTCTCCTTCATAATTGACAACCCCCGGAAATAGCTTGTCGACAATTGGATTCAACCGCGGTTTCAGAAAGTCCTGCGTATTTGTTAAGGCCTCTCTAATCAACTCAGGCTTTGAGATGTTTACCATTGGTGTAGGACCAGCCCAAATGAAATAGTCTTTTCCTACATAAAAACAACCAAAACTCTAATCATCAATTTCTAAAAAAATATGTCATCAATTTAACTGGGTCATTTCCGAATTTTTCTCCACTCAATCTAAATAGAGACATCTCTAATTATATGATCATAAATCATCTTTTATGATCATAAATCATCTTTTATGATCATAAAGGCAGTTTTCATGAACCATTAATCTGTTAACAAACTCAACAACTTTTTCCGAATATCATAATATATTAATCCCCTATTCTAGATGTTAGATTTAACTTCTATGATTAAAGTTTCCAAACTTTGATTATATTTTCTAACAATTATGTACAAGATTTAATTTATTATGTAATTATTTCCTCTGTTCCATATTAATTGCAAGACTTCTCTATTAGAAAGTTTCAAATCAGTTGCAGCATTACTCTACTCGGTAATAGTTTCCCTTTATCTATCTCTCTTCTGTTGGGATATCTCCCCAAATACGAAATATTAATGATGTTGAAAGTCTTTCTGATTTGTGATGGTTAGGTGGCGTGTCTCGTTAGCTAGTTTGTTGTTCAGTTGTGGTGATATTGTGCTAGTAGCTCCACCGTGAGATGGTGTTGGAAGATGAGAGCACAAACACAAGAGTGAGAGGGAGTAGTTGGTGTGATGCAAACACAATATTAGTGAGGGTGTTTTAGGTTAGTTAGTGGAGGTACCAGTGTGAAGGGTACCATGTAGCACTTTATCCTAGACACATATTATCTAATATTGTAGTTGTGGTGGTAACCTTTATACTCCCGAAAATATTATAGTGAAGTTTCGTCCTTGGAGATCAGGACCGTGGTTTTTCCCTAGTTTAATAGGGTTTTCCACGTAAAAATATTGTGTGTCAATTTTGCCCTTTTTGTACTATATTTTTCTTCCCGATATTCTTGCATTTTTGCTGCTTATTTCCCAACATTTTCCACATATACTCCTTTAAATTCACGTCTCCCCTCAACAAGGAAAATTTTATACTCATTCTGTTCTCTTTTGTTTGGCCAGCTTTCTTTTTTAGATGTCCCAAAAGATTGTCATATACTAATACTGATCACGGAGGACCACCACTTTACTCTCACATCCACTCTATCTGATCCCACTATTTTTCTTCCTTGACGAACTTCAAGACCACCCATTTAAATAGCAGGGCATTACTATTTACTAATCACATTCACTCTATATGATCCCACTTTACTGATTTACTCTCACATTCAATTTCATGTGGAGGACCACCAATTGTCCTATACTAATTCTGAGCTCTACCTTCAACAGTATCAGGACTAAGTATGACTAATGAAAAACTCCAACATGCTAATTATATCAAATTAGATCCTACAGTAGGGAACATGATAAAAATCTAATCTTTAACTTTGGGATTACCATGATTAAATAAGTAATAACCAAAATACAACAAAATTTAAAATCAACAAATTGGTCAATAATTAAAAACAACATGAAATTGTAAAAACTTGAAACTTGAAAATCACAAAAGAAAATCAACTGTAAAAAATTGAGACTACACATACCAAATCTGGAAACTAGCTGATGACGAAAAGGGTGTGGAAAGTAATCATTGGAGAAGCCATTGATGGGGGTTTTCAGAGCTTGAGTGGACATGGAGGATTTATCTTTCGTATCTCCAAAGAAGAATTTGTAAGAAGTACCAGGAATACCCTGCTGTGTCAACCATCTTTCTAGCTTCTTGGGTCTCAACCAGACCCAGTTTACCGCTTTCAGTATGCTCGTCAGAACAACTATACTGAGTATTGAAAGTAAGACGGAGTTTGTTGTGGATGTTTGTTTTTGCTAATTATGTACTCCTAATCTTATCAATGGTCTATGTTTAATTTGCTTTTTCCTTGTCTTATCTCATTCATCTTTTCTTAGGTACAGAAGAGTTTTTTATTTTTGGTTAAACTAGGTACAGAAGAGTTAGTAGGAGTCCGTCGATGGTGCGCACGAGTGTAGGAATAGGATGGTGCGCACCATCCAAAACGCACCAAAAAACAAACAAAACACGGAAAACTGGAAACATAAAACAACCCAATGAACATCTTCAATATTCCACTGAACAGTTAAAAATTTACCACATGGGAACCTTTTTTGAATCAACAATATGTTAATGCAGTGAACATATAAGTAATGACAACATAAATATTTATCACAATGAACATATAAGTAATTTGAAAGAACATTTTGAAGACTTGGATGAACAAACTAACATTTGAATCAACAGTATGTTAATGAAGTAAGAAATGAACAATAGTAAATCCCACAAATGTTTATTCCAAAATTGCAAATGTTCATTGAAAATTAGCGTGTGTTCATTAGACTATAATGTCCATTGGAATAATCTTGATGTTTATTGGTTTACATGAACAATAGTAAATCCCACAAATGTTTATTCCAAAATTGCAAATGTCCATTGAAAATTAGCATGTGTTCATTAGACTACAATGTCCATTGTAATAATCTTGATGTTTATTGGTTTACATGAACAATAGTAAATCCCACAAATGTTTATTCCAAAATTGCAAATGTCCATTGAAAATTAGCGTGTGTTCATTAGACTACAATGTCCATTGGAATAATCTTGATGTTTATTGGTTTACAACGCACATGGGGTGAAAATTTTGAGAAAAGAGAAATTGAGGTGGGTCCCACAAATGTTCATTGGAAAACCGCAGATGTTCATTGCAGACCGTTTAAACGCTGCGTTTTGAAGCGTGCGCACAGGAAGCACCATACTTCCGTGCGTACCTTCGAATTTTCGAGTTAGGAGCCCTTAAAATCCACCTCTTCCCACTTACCCATTTAATGTTGTTGCATCAATATATTTCCGCCCTAAAAAAGACGCATCTTTAACATATAACTAGTGTTTAAGCCAGGCGATGCCCCGGGGGTTCTTTGTGCTACAATTTAATAGTAGTTAAATAAGTCATCTTCATACTCATTTAAAAAGGTCATCTCATTCATTATATGGATTTCAAAAGTTTTCCATTCATATATCATCATTAATTTTGATCAAATAAGCAATGATAGTATGGTGGAGTGATGGTTGGATATCTTTATTTCATATTTGAGGTTATGGGTTCGAATCTTCACGTTAAGAATGCTTCTTTTTTTACTATATGAGAAAGACGTTGATAGAATTTTACTGAATGATGGTTGGTGATACGTGGCACATATACGTTCCTAGGAACACCTTTTAATATATTAACTAGTATTTTAGCCCGGGCGATGCCTCGGGTCAGTTACAATAAACTAATATGTTATTATTTTTAGATTTTATAATTTATTTTGCTACTTTTCGTATTTTTTGTCCATTAAGAAATTGAAAAATTCATGTCACAACGTGATAAGTAAAGAAAAATTGAAAGGTTTGAGTTTGAAAACAATACCTTAAAAGGAATTGTGGTAAGGGTCTGTTCTGTTCAACTTATTTTGTCTTATCAAATCTTATCTTATCTTATAAGATCTTATAAAATCTTATATGATCTGATCTTATCTTATCTTATCTTATTTTATCTTATCTTATAAGATACTCCCTCCGTTCTCTTTTGTTCTTCCTGTATTCCTCATCGGAAAATTCCAAAAAGTTCTTCCTATATTGAATCTTTCTACATATAATTAAAATTTTGGACTGAAATACCCTCATTGAGTTAATATAATTCCACCATTATCCCCATTTTATTTCATTGACCAGTCCTCTCTATTAATGACAATACATTTCCCAAATAATTTTCTCTCACCTACATTACATAACTTTACACGTTATTAAATGAGAGAAGGGTCTAGATTTCTCTCCCTCCCTCCTTATAACCGTTACTGTACTTGTTCTTTCTCTGTCAATGGATCTCTAAGAATCCTCGAACAATCATCCTCCCTTTCTCTCTCTTAAAACACTCTTCTTCTTCCACAGATTCTTTCTTCAACTCGCAAATTTCTATTTTTTTTTTCGCGATGAGTTCTACATGGTGTGATAGTGACGATGATGGTTTGTTAAGTGATGGATCTTCCTTCATTCCTGATGACAATTGCGAATACGGTCTTGATTGTCATTGTCCTAATAATCAACACTCGTATTCACCAAGAAGATGGGATTATGGTGATGATTCCGAGACAGAGGAGCCTGAAAATAAGTTGAAAAAGTCCGATCTGAAGTTCGATGATGTTAAAATACCAGATCCGAAGTTCGACGAGGTTAAAGTCCCAGATCTGGAAGCTCCTAAGTCCCCTGATGTTGAAAAGCATGTTTATGACGATGAGATTGTTTCTAAAGATGAAAGTGAAAGCTAAGTCCCCTGTTCTTATTTTTTCTTGTCCTATTTTCATTAGATCTGCAAGCATATGTCGTTTCCTAGGGAAGTTGATTGTTCGAGGATTTTAAAAAAAATACCCCCACCCTTTTAGAGGAGATGATTGTTCGAGGATTTTAGGTTTATGTTGTTGATGAATTACTTTGAGGAAAAAATTGGTGTTGGTTATTAGAGTAGATGATCTGCAAGTATTTGTTTTTTGTCCTGATTTATTCATTATGTCCCTAATTTGTGCTTGATTATTCGCTGTTGTGGCCTGATTTATACATTATGTCCCCTGATTTGTGCTTGGTTATTCGTATTTTGGCCTGATTTGTACATGTTGTCCCCTGATTTGTGCTTGATTATTCGTATTTTGGCCTGATTTATACATGTTGTCCCCTGATTTGTGCTTAATTATTCGTATTTTAGCCTGATTTATACATATTGTCCCCGGATTTGTGCTTGATTATTCGTATTTCGGCCTGATTTGTACATGTTGTCCCCTGATTTGTGCTTGATTATTCGTATTTTGGCCTGATTTATACATATTGTCCCCTGATTTGTGCTTGATTATTCGTATTTTAGCATGATTTATACATTATGTCCTCTGATTTGTGCTTGATTATTTGTATTTTGGCCTAATTTATACATGTTGTCCCCTGATTTGTGCTTGATTATTCGTATTTTGAATAATGAATGTTGTTGTCAATGATGAGACTCATTCATTTGAGGGTTGTATGCATTACACTCTTAAGTACAGTACACCTTTAAGCCACCAGTTTTTACAAACTGATGAGGCTACTGCGAGTCATACTTTTGAGTTGCATACAACCCAACGATAGTGGGGGACAATCTGAGACAAGTGATGAGACTGTGCTGTTGTCAATGATGAGACTCATACATTTGAGGGTTGTATGCATTACACTCTTAAGTACAGCACACCTTTAAGCCACCAGTTTTTACAAACTGATGAGGCTACTGCGAGTCATGCTTTTGAGTTGCATACAACCCAATGATAGTTGGGGACAATCTGAGACAAGTGAAGCATGCACTTTCATTTTCAAAAAGAAAAACATTGCATTCATTCATTGATTTCATTACAAACAAAAAAAACTGAAATTGAAAACTTCACATGCATACTTAAACTTTTCATTCATTGATTTGCTGCATATTCTGCTTCAAGTATTTTCGCTGCTTCTTTAACTGCCCATCTCGGTGCTTGAACTTGTGGTGCTAGCATACCAATATCTTCAAGTTGTTTCTTCTTGTTGTGAGGGTTTTCATATGCATTAGAACCCTTAACTTTCAAAATTTCATTCAAGATGTATTGTAATGACATCCAAACATTGCTTAATGTCTTTGGATGTAACTCATTAAAAGTTGTTTGGACTGCATCCACTAAACAGTCAATATCCTTGGGCATTTTTTTATGCATAAGTGATTGAATGGACCTAAAGAACCCCAGGTCAAGTATGTTGCAATCTGGGCTATTAGGAGGTTGTTGAACAAGTATAAAAGTGAAGCCATCTTGCTGATAATGCTCCTGCCATATAGGATCGTCTTGTGTGATATGTGCTCTCGCATTGTCTTGTTGTATGAAAAATTGTTTTACTCCCTTCTGCTGGCCACTTGGCCTTTATTGCTGGTATAACCTGATTGATCAACATATCCCTTGTTGCTTTCTGGTTGACAGATTCAATTGGCTTTGTTTCATTTGTCCCCTTCACTCTGTTTTTTGAAGTTCTTTTTGCTGGAACTTGCTCTGTAAATGGAAAAATTCCAATTTTTCCATCAAATGTGCATTCTCCATTGTCCCCCCATCTTGGTCTTGCAACAGCACCCATGAACATTGCTTTTGGTATAAACTTTCTTGATTTACCTGTTCTGTATGGCCTTGGTTCATCTTTTGCAAGGTAGACTTTTTTGTGATTTTTGGGTTAAATAAAACCATTTCTCGTCTATATGAACAAAGTCATGCATGCTGTAATAAGTTGGTGCATTTGGTATCGTTTCTAGCTGGATTAACCCCAAGATCCAATCCAACCTTTCTATCTTGTTGTCTTCTGTGAGCCCTGGTTTGAGACTGTTTGTGTGTGGTTGAATGACACCTCTCTTGATCATCCTCCAAACTGTTGTTGGAGCTAAATTAAGCATACTAGCCAAATCTCTTATGCATGTTCTGTCTCCCATGCCTATCTGTGCAATGTTCTCATAAGGAACTTGAATTCTCTTTTTACCACAATTGTGGTAGGCATTATCTAGATCATAATGCTCCATTGCTGCTGCTTGTTTTTTTGCTTTATTCTAGAGGCTACTGATTGTTCTTGTGCTGTACCCAAAGTATTCAGCGGCTTCTTTTATGCTGCCATGAGGAAGAAAACCAGAGATTTTCTTATCCAACAGAAAATGGAGAATTTGCAGCCTTGCTTCATTGCTGAGCCTTGGGCGATGATGATCTTCTTGCTCCAAATCATATGGAGGTTCATTTTGTGCGTCTGCGTTCAGATCAAATGATGAATTGTCCCCTTCATCATCTTCTTCATCATGATTGTTGAGGTGAATATGCTGCTGAAATTCAGCACCTCCATAGTACATGTATGTTCCATTTTGATGCTCTTCATCAAGGAAATCAGACATATTTCCTTCTAGATCTGAGGCCAAAAACAAGGCAACGATGCTTAGATTTTTTTTAATGACACCTCTCTTTTTTTTTTTTTTTTATTTGATTTTAGTGAGGTTGTAATGGCTGTGGTTTCCTTCCCTTTAAATAGGTGAAGGCAACCAACAGTTACTCCATTTGTTTGAGGGAAAATCCCAAATTTTACTTGGCTTGCTTTTCATCATGTGATCCGTGTAAATTTTCATGTTGTAATCTAATGGCTGTAATCTGATTCTATAAACTTTAAATGAAGTACTCCCTCCGTCCCAGAAAGATCTGAACACTTGTTGGGACACGTAGTTTAAGGTGATAAGTTGTGGTGTGGTTATCAAATGTTATTTTATTTAAAAAGTAGATGTGATAGGAGTTGGTGGGGTATTTTTTATTAGAGGAGAGAGAAAGTTGGGTAACTTTTTATTGATAAAAGGTAGAGTGTGGGCCAAAGATGTGTAAAAGAAATAATATCTTAATGGTAGGAACATGCCAAGAATGGAAGTGTTCAAACTAATTTGGGACAAACATAAAAGGAAAGCGTTCAGACTATTCTGGGACGGAGGTAGTAATCCTTATTATTTTGTTTAATTGTTGCATGAGGGTTGTAGAGATTGATGATGTGGCACAATCCAGCAATTAGTAGAGTTAATCTATGGCTGTAATTGGATATTGATGGACGTGAACAATTAAATGAATACAACAATTATCAAGGCACCTAAAACAGATTAGATAAATTAAAATTGTTTTCTTTTTGCTGTAAAAAAAGGTTACATTAAATGAGGATTAGAATCTTTCATTTTTTTTTCAATTAAACATTAAAAAAGGAGAATCCAGCCCTTAATAAATTTTACATTGGTTCCTCCCCTGATTCTAAACAAGAAGAACAAAAGAGAACGGAGGGAGTAGTTTATTGAGTGTTTCTAACATATTATTTTATCTGATCTGATCTTATCTTATCTTATCTTATCTTATCTTATCTTATCTTATCTTATCTTATCTTATCTTATCTGATCTGATCTGATCTGATCTGATCTTATCTTATCTTATCTTATCTTATCTTATCTTATCTTATAAGATCTTATATAAGTTAAAATAAGTTGAACAGAACGCCTAAGAGAATATGACATCAATATTCTCTTGTAAGTTACGTAATAAGAGTGTTAGAGATGTATATACTTGTTCAAGTCTTTTTCGTTAAGTATACTTATTACAAGACTTTATCATATTTTATTTGAAACATTAGACAACAAATTCATAGTGTATTGATGGTTAAGCTCTAACTTTTCATTTCAAAGGTCACGTGTTCGATACCTTGCACTTACACATTTCTTTTTTTAAAGTGAGGAGTACACATAGACATAAAGCATTTGCATTAGAAGTTGAGGAGAGTGCCACGTGGCACATAGGCTTTCTTTCGTACGCCTTTTAATATATTTGTATAGATATAGATGTTTCAAATCAGTTATAATTATTAAATATATTATTATTTATAAATTTATAATTGATTTTATTAGCATTTTATAATTTTATGTTTAGTGCAAAATTGGAGAATGGACGTTATATCTTGATGAGTTGTTTTTAAATAACTTCTAAGGAATTGGGGACAAAAATAAGAAAAATTGTCAATAACTGCATTTTAAAAGGCACTTTTTAAAAAAAAAAAAAACTACCTTATATCACGTGTATTTTACAAAACTACCTTATAAGTGGAAAAACTTTAAAAAGCATTACCAAATTTAGAATTTTCCAACCATGATTAACTACTCCCTTCAAATCCCTCCAATGTGAGATTACGAAAGTAACCCCCTTAAATTACCTCAACCACCCTCTCTCTTCTCTCTGACCTCATCCAGCGAATTCATTCTTCACTTGCATCCACTCGTCTCCCCTCTGTCATGGAAACTCAGTGAAAAAAAAAATTCACTACCACTCGTCTCCCCTCTGTCCTCTGTCTTCTCGTTTTTTTTTTAAAGTGTAATTTTGGTCCACGAAGGGCACACGCAGGGTACCTCATGGTAGGGGTGTTCATGGGTGGTTAACCGTCCCGAAATAAAATTTCGGGACGGTAACCGGAAGTATCGGTTCGCCATATTTGCGAACCGTAACCATAACCGTTCAAACCGGTAACCGCATAAACGGTTAACCGGTTTTTCGGTATGGTTTTCCGGTTAACCGTTAACCGTTACTCAAGTTTTATCAAATTATTTTACTACTTTTATATATTAGATTTCAAATTTTTTTCAACATAAATAGTATACCATTAATACCAAGATTATCTATATGGACATAATGTTGATGAAATGTAGTCTATAAAATGTGGTAATCCTTTATTTGAAGAAATATATTCACCTTCAATGGACAGAAGGTGTAGGGACTCATCAGCTTGTTTGAGTCCATTAATATCCCCCAACAAAGGAATCCAAATGGCCTTGCAAGGATGTTAAGAGTTTGGACAGGAAAAAATTCTTATGGGAAGGCCAGGGAGGAACTGTGACAGTCCTCATAGCCTCTTTACTCCAACAAAGAGGTACTGACTTGCGTTTTCTACTTTTCTCACACAAAAATCATTAATTAAAAAATAAAATAATAATAGAAAATAATTTATCCGGTTTTTCGGTTAACCGTTTTATACAAATCATAACCGTAACCGTACCGTTTAACCGTATTTTTTACCGGTTCGGTAACCGAACCGTTTAATCCCAAATTTTCCGGTTCGGTAACCGCCCATTTCGACCGGTTTTCCGATTTTTCGGTACGGTGTTTCGGTTTCGGTTTTTTGTGAACACCCCTACCTCATGGGTTGATTTATAGGAGGAGCTTGTCTTTGTTCAAACTCATAAACAATGGAAAAAATATTAGATTTAATTAAGCATCAAAAAATATTTCATTTTCAAGCATAAAAGAGGCAAATTTTTGCAATTATGCTAGCAGATTATCCCCAAATACTCAATTCTGAAAATAAGATGAACCCTAAGTTATAATTACCTGATTGAGAGAAGAGAGCATGACGTGGGAGGAAAACAATTAAGAGATAAGGGTACTGAATTTATTGAGGGGAGAATGTGTGAAAGAAGAGGGAAGTCTAAAAAAAATTAGAGGGATTTGGAGGGGATAGTTATCCATGGTTAGGAAATTCGTGGTAAAATAAACGTAATATAATGTATTTTTTTAAAATATAAGTGCCTTTAAAAGGTAGATCCTGACAATTTTTCCTAAAAATAACAATTTCAATGGAGGTAAGAGAATGTTATTACCTTAATAAGAGTGTTAGAGACCAAAAAGATTGTCTATGCCTTTATAGTTACATATAAATATAAGACTTTATTATGTTTTACATTGAAACATTAAACATTGAAATTGTACGTCATATTTCATTTCAAATATCATGTATTCAATTCATAGTAGCCACACATTATTTCTAGTTTTATATGAGATCATAAACATATGTATTAGTAACTTAAAATCAATGTAAGACATAAAATATTTACTTCGTATTCTAAAGGATCTCATTTCATCGATTTCCGGTGAAATTTCCCAATGATCGAAAAAAGATAATTTGAATTTGTTTTCACAATCTTAGCAGCGTCAAATTGCTCCATTGAAAGGTTAAGGGATTTGATTGCACAATTAGCTAAGTTAAGGGGTTAATTTTATGTGTGTTCATGTAATAGCCCATATTTTTAAGCAGGTTTAATTAGACTCGATTATGTGTTTTAGCTTAATTACAATATTTGAGCATAGTTTGACGGAATTTGTTAATAAGATTTAGTGTTCTAAGACAAAAAGAAAACTATATTTTATATTGCAATGATATTTTCTTGTATTGTTTAAGGGTTAGTATTTTGATTTTAGAAAATAAAATAAAAAATATGATAATTTCTCTCATTCTCCTCCTTTTCTCTCGTGGCTGAAAGATGTAAAGCCACATCTCATCTCTTCCCTTCGTGTCCTCCTGTGAGGCTACCAAGCAAGATTAAGTTTTGATCTGTCAAAATTTTAAGCTAAGAAATTCCATTTGTGTGAGTTAGGCTAGCAATTCGAATGGTGGCCAAAGAAATTCTAAAGAAGCTAATCCATTTTTTCTCTCTCCGCCACTCACATCTTCCTCTCAATTCTAACTGTTTGTTCGGCCACCAATGTTGGGCTCGTGGTGCCGGTGCTGCTGTAGCCACCGCGTGCTGGCGGTCCTGCTCACTGTTTCTCTCTCCTCTGCTTCGGGTTTGTGGTATGGTGTTGCTGTTTTTTTTTCTCTCTCTCCTCTACTTCGTTTTTCTGGTGCTGCGTTGCTGGCGCCACCGTCATGGTCCGCTGCCGCCTGTTTGGGGGTTGCTGCTATGCCGGTGGTGGCACTACCTTGGTGTGCTGCTGCTTGCTAATATTGCTGCATGTTCTACTTTTGTTCTTTCAATTCTCAACTCTTATTAAGAGAAATCACAAAATCAAGGTCATTGTGAAGGTATAATCTCCTCTAACATGAGAATCAAGCTTTAGACATTTTTTTTTGGATAATGTGGCTTAATGTTTTTTACTAGCATAAATCTGTTTATGTATTAACTTGTATTGTTATATTTGAAACCCAAATCATTTCTTCTGTTTACTTTGTGTTTATCTTAAATGATATTAATTTCATTATGCAATTCATAGATTTAATTTTCTAGGGAGAATTGATTGTGATAGTTACTGTGAATTAAGGTTTTGTAGTTGCTTAAAGGTTGGCTAAGATATCTTATGTAGGTTGTTAGTAATAAGTTGGAAATAATCTGTCTTATCAAGATTGTGAATTGTGACTTTGGAAATCAGTTGGATTTTGAGTATAACATGCAAACCGGATTGTTTATTGTTTTGAACCTTTATTCGTCTAGGTTTTGATAGAGATTTTGATTGGGAAGGATTTAGTCGATGATGTTAACGGGACCTTGATTAGTTAAATTAAGTGATTCATGTTGAGAAGATTCAGTCTAAGGAGTCTATATGTTTGAGAAGTATTATGAATAAGTATTAATTGTTGTCATTATTGTTGAGGTGTATTTCGAATATTGATTTGTGGAGCTCAAAGAAATTAAGGAAGCTTGGAGCTTTTCAGTAGTGGAATATCAAGTTTATAATTCTTGGAGATCATGCAAAGGTACACATTGTCCCTCCACCTTTGATCGAACTAAATTTTTGGTGTTGCACATGATTTTGTAAATCATATATTTTACTATTAAAGTTTATGTCGATTGGGTTTATTGTGTAATTGGAACAATGATGGTGAAAATTGAAATTTGTTTTTGGGTATTTAAATGTTTGATTGGAAACATGGACTTATGATATAGTATTTCTCTTTTGCTAAGTTTTAATCTTTGGATGTGTTTGTGAAAACTCTCTGAATAATGATTATACGTTTTAGTATCATGGTAACTAAATATTGCGAGCAAGTTATATTTACATCAGATTATCGATCTATGACGTACTAAGTCCATTATGTCCTTGGAGGCGATAGTATAGATTTGTCTATCGGCACATGTTCTAATATTTGGAAATGGTTATAGGCATTTTGTTAGAAGTATTGAGGTAAGGATTCTCGATATATATATATATGTATATATATATATATATATATATATATATATATATATATATATATATCAATGTTATTCCGAGTATGATTTTCATAATTGGGTGATTTGATATGTTTTTGCAATGAAGTGAATTGGGTGATTATAAGCCTATAGAACCTAACTATGTTTTTACTAAAATTTATTTATATGTAGGTACCAAGAGTTTTCATTTCTACAAGGTTATTGAGAATACGAGTATATTGTGAAAGTCTAGTGTTTTCAGACTCAAGTTTCTTATATAAGCTCCAGAATATAAATTACGATACAATATTTTAAATATGATTGGTTATGTACTTCGAGAATTATGGAATTGGTTACTAGAGGATATGAGTTTAAAGGCTGTGACTATAATACAAGATTTTGGCATACATCTATTATGCGTTTTATGTGCTTAAGGTTATTTGGGTTATAAGAGAATGAAGTTGGAGGTGAAAAATGTTAAAAGTGAACTATGGTTTTAAGATACTAGGTAGTACAAGTTAATTATGATTTAAGGAAGATTTAGTTATCTACTTAGATGTTGTGATATTATTGGATCTAGAATAAATCTTTTGAGTCGTTAGACGGGATGTGAATTGGTAAAGTTACAAAGCAAGCTTTATGATTCTATTTTTGTGATAAAGAGAAGTTCATATAAAAGTGAAACTATATTATTCAGAGGCCTCTTCGGAGGATCTTTGGAATATAGAATTAGAACTTTGTGTTAGATTGATTAAATGATTAATAGATTTAGGAATTTTATTAGAAATATGAATTGTTACTTGAGGAATCTGAATTGGTAACTATGGTATATTTTGAGATTCAAATTCAGTTAGTGAGTTAATGCCAATACAAGAAATTCATGGGATTGAAAGGTGAGATGACTAAACAAGTACTCGAGGACGAGACATATCATATAGTAGGAAGTAAAATTCGGTATGTGAGCTCTACATTGGTTATATGCGGACAAGAGCGGAGATATGGTGGAAGAATATCGGACACTAAACTAAATTTTATTACTTGAATTTGGGAAGTATGAAATTTGTAAACTTTATGTATGAGTATCGGACTAGAAAAAGTAAAGAGTTTAGAGGTATGTTTTTCTAATTGGGAGAATAGAGTTAAAGTTTGGAAGGTCGGGGAAGTATATATTGATTTCGTGTAAAGGAGTGTTGGGAACTAGTGATATGAGTTAATAATGATGAAAATATGATATAAGGTTAAGTTTGACGTAAATTTATATAATTAGGATTACAAAGTCCAAACAAATAACCGAGACTAGAAAAAAGGAATGAAGTTGGGGACACAAATATTATTTGTGTAATATTGAACTTGAAGTAATAAGTTGTTTCCATATATCATAGTAGTTGAGCTACTAGAATATCAGAAGTTCAAATATGAAGTTTTGAATCATTAAGATGTGAAATTAAACATCATGTAAGTTGGAAGAAGCAGTTATAATTATAAATATAAGTCTGAATTTTAAAAGTCACAAGTTATTGGGAGGACCTGAGTACATATTATGTTAGAAAAATAAATATTGATTTGAGTTTCAAATATGGATTTCGAAATACGAATGACATTGTATCTTAAATTACCAAGCTTGAGGAATATGGATTTAAGTTGAAAGCTCTAGATGTAATACAAGATTTCAGAATATATGCTAATATGAGTTCGTAAGTCTGAGATGACATTGGTCATGACAAGGTTGAGGTTAGAGGATGCAAAAGTAAACTACTGTTTTGCAGATGATAAGTGCACTACAATTTATAAACCGAGGAAAATGTAGTTATATACTTGGAGTTTTATGATAACTATTGGAGCTAGCAATAAATCTTCTGGGATTCTGATTAGTAAGTTATATTTGGACTTGTTATAATAAACGTATAGAATTGAACTATATTTCTCTTAAAGTCTGTCTATAAGTAATTTTTGTCAAATCGATTTTATAAGAAGTTGATTTATGATTTTGGAAGCTCGAGTATACTGTGTATACCAAACAATTTGAGTTTGTAAATGAAATACTCTGATGCGATTCTGTTATGAGATTTTGATACATTTAACTCGAGAAGTATGAATTGAGTTTTAGAAAAATATTGGATTATGTATTTGATTTCGTTTTGTGAGGGGAAGAAGCTGCTAAAGCAGTGACGAACAACATTTGTAGAGCGGGTATTGCTCATTATGTGTTAGAGCGGGTATTGCTCTGGAGATTGCTCCGTTATGTGGGGTCATGACCTAAAAGTCTTGCAAGCAGTACACAATGAAAGAGGGAGACGTCCCTTGTAAAAAGTTTAGAGAATTCGCCTGGAAGGCAATTCTATTCGTGTTCTCTTCCCCAGTATATATAATATGATTTCTGAAAGAAAATAGAATATGTATTTGAATATGCAAATGGTTTCGTGAAAAGTTATTTCGAACTCTATTATCGAAGTAATGTTTTACTCTCCCAAGTCTATAGAAATCATGTGCTGAATATGGAAATGATTTGTGAAGAAACTCATGAGGAATTATGAAAGGAATTAGATATGTTGCACATATTTGGATTAGAGGTAATTCTTTTTGAAACACAGAGTTGGGAAACATTGTTATGTCATAGAGTATGTCAGATAGGATGGATTTTGGAACATCATATCAGATCCTATGGAATCTTTATGTGGTCTCTCTAAGAGAAAGTATATATATTATCTACGTTATGAGATTATTATCTTAAACAAGAAGTAACATTATAAATTGTGTTCAAGTATTTGTTATATGATTCTTTATTTATGACATCTCTGTATCTTGATTTCAATTGTCTCGTAAGATGACCTCACATATGTAAATATGTTTTAAGCCACTAAAAAGATTTTTTTCTGGTTGGACAGTGTGTACTCAGTTTCACTGATTTTGTTCTTGGAACCTGTCCTATGGTGGGGGCAGTGTTCATTGCTAGTGATTTTGCAGGTATTATAAGAACTTTGAGAAGGATCGTGAAGAAGGTTATGTTCCGCTGCAAGATATTATAATTCGAGGTTTATTAAGTGTAAATTGAGATTATGAATGTTAAGTGTGATTAGCTAGCAGCTCAGAAGTGCGGGTTGTTACAGTTCATAACCGGGTACCCGGATATGGGGGTACCCGGATGTCCGGTTAGTTAAATAGGCGGCCCATGACCCGACCCAGAAAAATCGGGTACCCGCAAACCGGGTACCCGATTTTCCCGTATCGGGTCATAGGGTACCCGATCAAAATCTGATTGGAAAAAAATATAACTACCTTAATTATTGCCTATACCATGAATATGACGCCAGTTTCACCAAGAACACAATGCTAAGAAGATAATTTTTTTTTTGAAAGATTTAGAAGATAATATTTAATGTAAAAAAGAAATGACAGTTTCTATACAATTTTTAGAGAAATCTAGAAATTCAAACACTTCAACTACACAAAATTTTGAGAAGGCAACAACAAAAAAGGAAATCAATGAAAGTTAATTTCCCCAATGTTAGACAAGAAGACTAACTGCGTGGTGCGGAAGAGTTGATGGTGGACCGGTGGTGGCGTGGCAGTGAGAGTCAATGGTGGCATCGCAGGACTTCACTCAAGATTTAGGTTTCTGGGTTTAATTTTAATAGTAATTTTGTTGGGTATTGATGATTTAGGTTTCTATTCAGTTAAGTATGATATGGAGCAGGCTTATTTGGGATGGGGGGTGTTAGTAGGCCTGGCAAAAGCTGACCCAACCCGAACCCGACCTGAAATTAGCAGCTTTGGGTTAATGTTTTCAACCCGATTAGTTAAATGGGTCGACCTGAGCCCGACCTGAAAGTTAAATGGGTCAGGTTCAGGTCGAATTTTCTGACCTGAAAATGACCCGCCTGACCTGATTCGTAAATGGGTCAAAATCAGGTAGGGTCAACCCGTATACCCTGACCCGAATAATTGAACTAAGAAAAAAAAAATTGGTTTGCCCAGCCCAAAAGATAACTTCCCCAGCCCAAAAACAAAATCATAAACTCCTAACTTGCTAAGTCCTAAACTCCTAACCCTAGAATTTCTAACGCCTCTCTCACACTCACAGTCTTCACTCTCTCTCTCACAGTCTTCTTCTTCACTGGCTCGCTGCTTCCTACTCTTCGTCTCGCAATTTCGTTGCTCTTCATCAACAATTCAACCCATCAACATCAGGTCGTATTTTCTTTCGTATTTTCACTCGCAAAGTTTAATTTTTTTCGGTGCTCTTTATTTATTCAATTAGTATTTTTCTTTGCTCGAATTTTTTTTCCTTATTTTCTTCACTCTCCTTCAGAAATCAGAATATTTGCTCTTCAACATCAGGTATTTTCTTTTGTCAATTTTTTTTTCTTATTTTGTCCTTTATTTTCTTATTTATTTTCGTTCGTTTTTGTCTGCTATTTTATGTTATTTATCTGATTTTCGTATTTTGACCCCTTTTTTTTTGCTTATTTTGTCATTTATTTTCTTTGCTCTTTCTTGCTAATTTTCTGTTTTTTCTATTTTTCTATGTTATTTTCGTATTTTGACATTTATTTTCTTATTTTGTCATTTATTTTCTTTGCTCTTTCGTTTTTTTTTCCCTTTTTTTCTGTTTTCCTTATGTGTTTAATGTTCTTTTTTTTTTCTATGTATTTATGTGTTTTCCTATGTGTTTAATGTTCTATTTTTTTTCCTGTTTTCCTATCTTTTCTTGCTCTTTATTCATTTGCTTAATTTGGTTTCTAGTTTAATATGGCTGATGACGACTTCAAGGAGCAAATTGAGCTCTCATTAGAGGCAGAGGAGGAGATTGACTCCACTCCTACAAATAGTGTGAAACCAAAAAAGGAGAAAGTTGATACTAATAAGCCTAGAGTGCTACTGACTGGTAAGAAACGCCCACGTAGACTTACCTCAAATATTTGGACGCACTTTAAGAGGAACCTGATGAGAATGGTAATTTAGTATGCAAATGTAAGAAATGTGGGCAGTCTTACAATGCTGATAGTAAGATGGGGACTGGGAATTTGATTCGGCATGTGAAAAATTGTAAAATGAGGTCTTTTAAGGATGTTGGGCAAATGCAACTGGAAAAATCATCTTCTCGTTTAGAGCATAGGATTGCTAAGTTTGATCCTGATTTCTTTCGTGAATTATTGAGTCTTGCTATTGTGCAGCATGATCTTCCATTTCAGTTTGTAGAGTATGTTGGGATTAGGAGATGTTTGAGTTATATGCACCCTGATTATAAATCTGTTTCTCGAAATACAATAAAGGGTGATATTATGAAGATGTTTAAACGGGAGAAAGAGAAACTTAAATCTGAGTTAGGCTTAGTTTCTGGTAGAATTGCTTTGACTTCAGATTGTTGGACTTCTATAACCACATATGGGTATATATCTTTGACTGCACATTACGTTGATAAGCATTGGTGTTTGCAAAAAAGAATTTTGAATTTTTGTTTCATGGCTCCTCCTCATACGGGGGTCCATTTATGTGATCATATTTATGGTTTGTTGAAGGAATAGGGTATCCAAAAGAAAATCTTTTCTATTACTTTGGATAATGCATCCTCTAATGATGTTTTTGCTGAAAATCTCAAGGGGGAACTTGACTTTATTTGTGGGGGGAGTTTTTTCATGTGAGATGTTGTGCTCACATCTTAAATTTGATTGTTCAAGATGGTTTAAAGGAGATTGATGCTGCTGTGATTAAGGTTAGGGAGAGTGCTAAATATTGTAAAGGTTCCCAATCTAGGAAAGAGAGATTCAAAAGTTGTGTTGCTCATGTTGAACTACAATCGGTTAAAGGTTTGAAACAAGATGTTCCTACGAGATGGAATTCCACATATTTGATGCTCGAGAGTGCCTTGTATTACAAAAAAGCATTGATCCATTTTCAAAAAATTGATGCAAATTATGTTCATTGTCCTTCCACAGAAGAGTGGGCTAGAATAGAATTTTTTTTAAGTTTTTGAAGGTGTTTTATGAAGTAACCCTTGCCTTTTCTGGAACTAAATATCCTACTGCCAATCTATATTTTAATAATGTGTTGAGGGTTAGATTGTTGCTGAAAAATGAAATGGGAAGTTCTGATTTGTTTATGCAAAAGATGGCTAGTAAGATGTATGAAAAATTTGGGAAATATTGGTCCGAATTCGGCACTTTTATGGTCATTCTTTGTGGTGTTAGACCCACGTTTTAAGTTGCAATGTGTTCAATGGAGTTTTAAGAGGGTTTATGGGGATAGTTTTGAGTATGAGTTCGAGTTTTCCAAGGTTAAAGACAAGTTGAAAGACTTGTATGAAGTTTATGCCGCCTCTTATGCATCATCGAGCAAAAATGTGGCTGCTCATGGACAAAGTGGGTGTGTTGGAGTTTCTTCAAGTGATGATTTGATGACGGTAAATCTGATTTTTTTATTGTTTATATAATTTAATATTCTGATTTTTTTGTCTAGTTTACTAAAATATGTTGCTGTTTTTGTATCTCTTGGATTCTTTTTTCAGGATTTTGATTGTTTCTCTGCCGAACAATCAAATGTGGCTGCCAAAACTGACATGGAGTTGTATTTTGAGGAGCACCTTATCCCTCGCACTACCAACATCGATATTCTATCGTATTGGGAAGGGAATAGGGTTCGTTATCCAATATTAGCTCAACTTGCAAAGGATGTACTTGCTGTCCCCATTTCTACCGTGGCCTCCGAATCAGCTTTTAGTACCGGAGGTCGGGTACTAGATTGATTTAGGAGCTCCTTGAAGCCTTCCACTGTTGAGGGTATCATATGCCTAAGGGATTGGTCATTTGGTGAAGGTAATAAAAGTTTTAAACTTTATATTAATTAGTTCAATTTCAGCTAGTTTTCTTCTTCTTTGCTTTATTTTTTAATCTGAATTTTTATTAATTGTGCAGCAAAAATGGATCCACAACTTGAGGCGTTATGCGGAGCCGTCATGAAGCTCAAGGTCGAAGAGGAAGTGGATGAGGTGCCTATACAATCGCCTTCCCCAAGTGTGTCAAGTGTTGACCTTGAGAGTCCTCGTCAATCGACCTCAACAATGTTTGTTTGAGTTCTGGACTTGTGGTTGCCTAAGTCTAAAACATTAAGGATACATTAATGTTGTTTTATTTTATAAAACTTTGCTGATTTGGTTTGTGATATTGCCAAGTATGAACTTGGTTAGCTAGAACTTGGTAGTTGGTACTATGTATGTGATTTTGCCAAGTATGAACTTGGTTAGCTATAACTTTGTTGAAATTTCAAGGCCCTGCCAAGTGCCAATTATGAACTATGCGTACTGTTTTGAAGAAAAAAAAAATCAGGTTATGTGGGTCGGTTCAACCTGAAAAAACTGGGTTAAACAGGTTCAGGTTGACCCATTTACAACCCGTTTAAAAAAAATTCAGGTCAAACAGAGCAGGTAAGGTAGACCCGATAATTTTCATATCAGGTTAGGGTTGATGATATTGACCCGAAAATTAAAACAGATAAGGTTCAGGTTAGGAATTTTCAACCCGAATTTTACTTGACCCGAACATGAACCCGACACCCGGCCCGATTGACAGGCCTAGGTGTTACTTTGCTCAAGATAACTTCTAGTCTTGAAGTTTGTATTAATGGTGGACGTTAGCAGTGAGAATTGGAGTGAAAGGCGTGGAACTAGAGAGGAGTAGAGAGTGTAGGTTGTTAGCCAGGAGGAAAATGGAAGGAAATATCCGGGTACTCGGGTACCCGCCAACCATCATCATTCGGCCCATTACCCGACCCGCATTCTCTAACCTTTTTCGGGTTGGGTACCCGTCCCGGCAAAAATAAAAATTACCCGACTATTTTGTTGCGTGTCATCGTGTTATTGGGTCGGGTAGTTCGGGTCGGGTTTTTCTGAACACCCCTAGTTAATTTATCACTTTCCAAACTGTTATACAACCATTATGACACATGTTTCATGTTTGTGCAACCTTATCACAATCAACAAGAAAAAAAACAAAGATAGGGTAAATTTATGATTTTTTTTCATGGAAGGTAAGTTTGGGACATTAAAGATTAGAATAAGTACTTTCAAATTCTGATTTTTTTATTTGCAGCATTTTGATAATATTGTCATTATATAACTTTGACTATTAATAACTCTAATAATTTATTTGTCAAGATTATAAAAAATTGAAACACTATAAATATATATTGAGATGAATTCAAAATCATCTCGCATGCTAATATTTGTATTATATATTAGTCGTAATTTGCGGTCAAAGTAAGTACATAAAGAATAAAAAAAAGTCAAAACATCGCAAGTATAAAGAATGGGGGAGGTCATTCATTTCACTCTATAAATTATAGGTTACATGCATGGTACACTCGGTGTACCATGCATATGATATACCCAGGGTGCCTAAGATCAAGGTGCCTAAGATATTGGCTATCCCATATCGAAAGTTGAGGAAAACGAATCATTTTTTATATAGAGGTGGACCTCAACCTAGTAGAGGCTTTTTGGGTAGGAATTTGGTTCTGCACCAAAGCAAATTCTTACAGGTTACGGGCCAAAGAGGACAATATCTATTAATGCCCTCCTAAACACCTAGGGGTGTTATAGATGGTATCAGAGTTAGGGGATATTTTATCTCGGTTACTTAGTTTAAATCATCTATGGTGGAGTGAAAGTATCCATACCAGGTTATTAATGAAACAAGGATTTTTTGACTTTAACCACCATATAAAATCAAGATTTTCAAAATAACCACCATATATATATTTTTTTTAAATAACCACCTTATATGACCTAAATCCTTCTAAATACCTACAAATTGGCAAATTTCGTCAAAAAAATTATCCTCATAAAAGGTTTAAGAATGATTCCATCACCTCCACCTTTATTCATTAGACTGTTTATAAGGTTTTAACCCTTCTTTAAGACCGATTTGTTGGACGAAATATGTCAATTGGTATGTATTTAAAGAGATCTAGGTTATATAAGGTGGTTATTTTAAAAAATGAACTTATAAGGCGGTTATCTTAAAAGTTGGGATTCTAAAAAGTGGTAAAAATAAAAATAAAATCCATCAAACAATACCATATCAGCTCATTTTTGAACAAAATGATTAAAAACTAGCCAAAATTTTGACTCCATGTATATGTAATGAACTGTTGGCTAAAATCGGACATATACGATGTAGACATATAAAATGGCCAAAGCCTTTTGCAATTGTAAAAGTCAAATTTGGTCTTGGTTACACATACTCCTATGTTTTTTTACATTTGTTTTTGCTCATGAATCAAATAATGCAAAAGTTAAATTAATAGAGTAAAAGGTGAAAAATGTCAAGAATAATTGCCTTTTACACTGAATTAACGGAAATTTACTTCAATTCAGTTCCATTCGGAACTGATAAATTTAGTTCAGTCCAGTTTAGTCAAATTCAGTTTAATTTAGACAAACGAGGACTACAGTCACTGTTTCCAAAATGGTGCAAACAGGCCTCTCTAGTTTGTACATTGTTACAGCTGTGGCGAGGACAGAAAGTCCAGAAATCATTTCAAATGTAAAATATTGTGGGTAAACATCATATTAATGTAAATTTTATTGCTAGTAGTCAAGTTCGTCCTTGTAGACTTGTAGTCCTAAAGTGCAACATTGGAAGAGCAGATGACAGCGCGGTAGAGAACTAAGCCAGCAGTAATTGTAGAGTAGATATGGATTCATTTCGTTTATGCCCTTTGAAGGTCAATGGTAAAAGGGATGCTTTGTTAAATTTTAATTTTGATCTCTCCTGAAAAGGATGTGCATACATGAAGGTGTACTATTTAAATTTTGAGTTAGTCTTGTGTGGACCTGGTCCACAATAATATTATTGTGGATTAAAACCACTTATTTAACATAGTGACCCTTTTTTTCTACATAGTAACCTTTTCAAATTTTAAGTTATACTATACCGTTACTATCTACCATAGTGACTGTTTTTTTTAATATAGTAACTCTTTATCACATTAGTTTATCATGATGAAATTTTCATTTTGTGACATAGTAACCTTTTTTCTTTATAGTCAAACTCCATAATTTATATCTATTCATCTTTTATATTTATTTTTTTATATAGTGATCTTTTTTTTCATAAATAACATGAATTAGCATTAGGTCCACACTAATTTAGTGTGAATTTAGTCCATATAAGTTTTTTACTTAAATTTCCTACTTTTCTCGTTCCATAACACTTTCTGTTCAGTGGCTCTGGAAATTGGAATAAGGCCCTTTCCATGTAGGCTGTAGCACATGTTTGAAATATCAAAGGTTTTGCTACTGCTTAGTTTTTTTTTTTTTTTACCTTTTTTCGTGGGGTTCTAAAAGAAACTTGGTTAGGGGCAATAAACCAAGTAATGAGCAATAATACGAGTATGATAATATGACAACGATGTGTAGTTGTTGTAGAGGCTGGCAAGAACCGTAGAACCGTAGAAGCGATGCGCCGATGATAGTAATGCAAAAAGGTTTAGGAAAAGGTTGGAAGATGGAATTAAATTATTTTCTTTAAAATTAAAATTAATAAAATGGGAATTAACATATATTTTTTTAATAGGGCTCCTAAGGAGCAGCTAAACATTATCTACCTGCAAATCATCGGTCGATAAAGAAACAATAGAAGGTGGGAATTCAGAGCTCCAAACTCTACTACCCAAGTCCCAAGGAGGGAGAAGAACTATAGCATGAGCCACCTTATTACCATTCCTATGGACAAAAGACCAAGAAATAGAAGTAAAACTAGTAGCAAGGTCTAAACTATCATAAAGTAAATAAAAATTACTAAGGCCTACTTATTTGCAGTTGATCACATGAATTAAATGCAAGCTATTATTTCCCACAAGCACGTTCCTGAATCCGAACTCCAACGCAATCTTCATGCTATAGAGAATAGCACTAGCTTCAAGGTATTTTATGTCCAGTTGATGAGCAGTTTGCAAAGCAGCACAACCAAGCAAGGAGCCATTCAAACACCTCAACACAACCCTAAACCCCACCCCCACCTCGCGTAGGATACCTCCATCGACCATCAACATTAATCTTCACTACACCAGAAGGATGAGGGACCCAATTAACCACTGAGATAGCAGCACATCTCGGCGATTCGCCACAAGCCATTTCGACAATCAACTTCTCAACATAAGAACACACCGGAATGGAAGACGACACCTCGTTAAAAAAAATAACTTCATTACGAGCACCCCAGATAGCCAAACATAGAACCATACACACGGACTCACAGATATTCATCCAACCTGTGAAACACGTCAATCACCCAAGTCATGAAAGATGGGAATCTACACTCTACTAGCCAAAGCTAGCCCTACATCATTCCATATGCTCGCGGCTGAAACACACCCAAGAAGAGCATGCTAGCAGCATTCAAAGGGAGCTCCACACAACCCACACTCCTCCTTCAATCTAGGAATGCGCCGACGTAAACCACATCTCGTTGGCAAAACCTCATGACAAGCCTGCCAAAAGAAAACTTATTCTTGGAAGAACGTTGGCGTGCCAGATGGAATTTCATATCCTTTTATTCACTTGCTGCGTACTAGGTGCATGCGCATCAACCTAAGTATCACCAAAAATTATACGGTAAGCCGAGCGAACCGAATAAAAACCGTCTTTCTCCAAGTCCCAATAAAGAATATTAGGAGGCTTTCTTATGCTCAAGGGAATTGATAGGATACGATTGCATTTAAAAGAAAGAAAAAGGTCACGAATCTTAACTTCATTTCAAGAAGACGAATTATTCACCAATCAAATCACAAACTTTGAGATTTTCCGAACCATGCACAGAAGGAGAGATCACACGATGAGATTGGGAATATGGAATCCAAGGATTCGACCAGACATTAATGCTCGTCCCATTCCCCGCCCGCCAACCACTACCTCTACGAACCACCCAACGAGCTTCACAAATCCCCCTCCAAGTATAACTGAGGCAATTACTGATGAAGCCTACTTAAAAGATTAATGATGGAAATATCTATCTTTTAGAACTTGGGCCACCAAAGAATTCGTATTGTGCTGAAGTCTCCATGCTTACTTACCTAATAGTGACCAGTTAAAAAGTTTGAAAATTCGGAACCCAAGACCCCTTCACTGTTAGGCAAAAGATCTTTTTCCAAGCCAACCAATGAATCTTCCTTTCATCTTACTCCGGACCCCACCAAAAAGGAGAAATGACGGAACGGAGTTCATCACGAAAAATGGACAGAAGTTGAAACACACTCATCACGTAGGTAGGGAGAGGTTAGGCCACTGTCTTTATCAGAACCTCCCTGCCTGCTTTAGAAAGACATAAGCCCTTCCACCCATGTACTTTCCTCCATAATTTCTCTTTAAATCCCTTAGCGATAACCTTTTTTGGATCTTCCCACCACCGCAGGAAGGCCAAGATAACGATCATGAACATCCATCACATTAACCCCCAAAATACCAGCAATAGATAGCCTTTTACTTTCCACAACCCCTTTGATAAAAGAAGTTGTAGTCTTATCAAAATTGACTTTTTGACCCAATGCAACTTCATAAAGAAGAAGGCTATCTTTCACAACTGTTGCATCTTCCTTCCCATCACGACTAAAAATGACATAATCATCTGCGAATAGAAGATGAGTAACAATCGGCGCTGTCTAAGCAATACAGATCCCATGAAGAGAACCCTCCTCTAGAGATAGGCGAATGAGCCCAGAGAGAGCTTCTACCACCAAAATAAAAAGGTATAGAGAGATGGGATCGCTCTAACGGAGCCATCTAGCTAGAAGGAAAACTTCAGCAGATAGAGTACCATTAATCAACATAGAGAAAGACACAGAACGAACACAATCCATAACTCGGTCAATCCACCCTCTATCAAACTGCATATGGATCAAAACAGCCTCAAGAAAGTCCCACTCGACTCTATCATATGCCTTGCCCATATCCAATTAAAAAGCCATGAAACCATCGACCGTTCTCGAGTTCTGCATATAATGAAACATCTCAAAAGCCACAAGAATATTATCTGTTATCCGACTACCAGGAGTAAAAGCACTATGATTAACCAAAATAATTTTGTCCAGAAATTGTTTGAGTTGATTAGCCAGAACCTTAGAAACCAATTTTATAAACCACATTACAAAGACTAATTGGTATGAAATCAGCCATCTTTTCTGCACCTTTCTTCTTTGGGAAAAGGACAATAAAAGTCTTATTCAAATAAGGGAATTTTTTTTAAAAAAACTATCTTTCATAACCAACTTTTTTCAAAAAACTACCTTTTAAAAATTTTCTTTCAAAAAACTACCTTATATAACAAATTCCTTTCAATATACTACCATTTTATGTTTATTCAATTCTCACCTAAAAAGCTAGAGCATCTCTCTCTACAATTACTACTTTCTCTCTCTACCTCAATTACTGACTTGAGCGTCGAAGGGGCGTTCCCGGAAAAACCCCCGGGGTAGTTTTTCAGTGTGCTTTGCAGGTTTACCGGCGTCAAGACCCATCGGAGCTCTCGTACCCTCTCCGCATTTAGTTGGCATCCCCTTCATCATTACTTAAAGTTTCTTGACAGAAACAGTTTGGCGCCGTCTGTGGGGATACAACAATCTCAAGCCACAACCGAGAACTGAAATGGCACCGATCCGCCGAAACCGTAAGGCCCCTCAGCCAGAACCTAATCCACCTTCTCATCGCACACCTACCGTTGAAACACTCGACCCTCATGAGGATGAGAGCCCTACGCCTCCGCCAGAGCATGGGCCTCAGCCTCAACCAGCTGGACCCCCTCATCCACAACCTCCTCTCGCCCGCTCGAGCTCCGGGAGAATAGCGGACCAAGTGAACCAAAACATTGAACGGAACCTAAGGGCCATGTTAGCTGCTCTTTAAAATGGAGGGCAGCCACAACCCACCCTCAGCCTGAGGGGGAGGTGAGGGAAGGGACCTCTCGAATGCAAAGATCAAATGCTGCGGGACCCCCTCAGCCCTCGGCCCGGAGGCATGAACAACCAAGAGAGCGAAGACCCCTTCAGTCAGCTCAGAGACCCCCTCAGTCAGCTCAGAGACTCCCTTAGTCGGTCCATAGACCCCATCGGTCGGAACAGAGACCGCCTCGGACAAAACGTGGGCAGAGGGATTCCCGTCAAACAATTGAAGAGTACCGACTCCGTAAGGGGCAGATGGATGCCCGGGAAATCCTGAATAGGAAGGAAGCTTCAAGGGCGGCCCCATCAAGACGCGAGCGTGAGCCTGGTCAGCCCCACTCTCCTCGCCGGGAGAGAAAGGGATCCCCTCCTCACTCGCCCAGATGCCGGGAGGATGAATGGGACTCGGCCTCATCTCAACCATGCAAATGTGGGGACCCCCAGATGGTCAATAGAGGTGTCCTAAACTTCATGACCCTCTTCAGCAAAGAAATCATGGACACCCCCAACCCAGGCAAGGTGAAAGTGCCTCTCATCGAGCAATATGCGGGTTCGACAGACCCTGCTGACCACATGGCCTCATACAAAGCGCAAATGAGTGTGCAAACGGGTTGCGAAGCGGCATGGTGTCGCTACTTCCCAACTACACTCAAAGGGTTGGCGCTTAGCTGGTTCTCAGAGTTATCCCCCGGAATTATTACTAACTTCTCAGTGCTAGAAGCACTCTTCCTTCAGCTTTTTATTGCGGGAAGGAGACACAAGAAGACTAGCATCCATTTGATGTCGGTCAGGCAAGAGAACAATGAGAGTCTGAGCGACTACATCAGGAGGTTCAACGAAGAGTCACTAAGGGTGTCAGACCTTCAAGATGGGGTAGCATTCACCGCGCTTATATCTGGGCTCTTGCCGGGCAAGTTCCGTTGGTCCTTGGCAGAAAACGAAGTCACTACGTTCACGGAAGCCATGACCCGGGCACAAAAGTTTATACAAGCCTCTGACATGTGTAAGCCAAGCAATGACAACTCAAGGAAGAGGAAGGATGACAAGGGTCTTGCGGATCACCGCAACGGCCGAGATCAGACCAAGGCTCCTCGATCCAACTCCCAGCCTAACCGGCCCTCTGCTAGTAGGGAGGATTCTCGATTCAACAGAAACCAAAGGGAGATTTATTGGGACCTCAAGGAGAGGTCGGTGTTACCTAAGCCACCCCCCATCAAAACCTCCAACACTCGACGGGACAAACGATTATGGTGTGAGTACCACAAGGAGTGCGGTCACACCACCCGTGATTGCCGAGAATTGAAGAAGGCCTTAGATAATCTAGCCGACCAAGGGAAGCTCAACAGGTACCTCAAACATCCTGAGGACAAGGACAAGAGGAAAGAAGATCGAGCTAACAGTGATGACACTGAAGGGTACGTTGGTGTCATATCTGGTGGATTCGCTTCGGGAGGCCTAACCGGCCGTTCCTGCAAATCCCACCTCCAAGAGCTGAAGCACCAAGTGTTAAAGGTTGAGAGTACCCAGGCAAGCTGCCCCGTAATGACCTTCGGAGAGGCGACTCGGCGCATTCAAACACCCCATGATGACCCCTTGGTGATAGAGATGAAGATCGCGAACTCGAGAGTGAGGAGGATCCTAATTGATAGCGGATCCTCCGCCGACATCGTCACCTTCGATTGCCTCAACAAAATCAAGTATCAAGAGAAGGATACGACTCCCATCCATCAGCCATTGATAGGCTTCGGGGGCAGCTCAGTTCATCCCGTCGGTACTATCAAGCTCCCAGTGCGACTCGGCGAAAAAGGCAAAGGAAGAAGCCTACCAGTTGATTTCTTGGTCGTGGACATCCCATTGCCATACAACGCAATCATGGGTCGTCCTACGCTGAACAAGGTCAAAGCCGCGATCTCGGTGTATCAACTCTTGATGCAATATGAAACGGATGAGGGGGAAGTTGGCAAAATCCATGGGGATCAGCAATCGGCCAGAGAATGCTATGTCAATAGCTTGAAAAATGGCACAACCTCATCTAAAGGAGGAACACCACCCAAGAAGAGAAAGAGAAATGAAGAAGAGGCACCCCTAGACTGCCTCAGCATCTACATCTCAGAGAGCCCGAAATGCTACGACCGTCCTCAACCAGTTGAAGAGGATGAGGAGGTCACCCTTGATGAAGAACTTGGCCACCGAGTGAGGTTAGGCCGAACAATAGATCAAGCACTAAGGGAGGAGATCATCATGGTATTGAGGGAGTATAAGGACGTTTTCTCCTATGAAGCAACATACATGCCTGGGCTAGACCCTAATTTCATGTGCCATGAATTGAACATCAAAGAGGGATACCGTCCAGTTAAATAGAAGGTGAGGCACCAAGGCTCGAAGAGAAACCCGGCCGCAGCAGCAGAAGTGAAGAAGCACTTAGAAGCGGGATTCATTGAAGAATGTCAGTACACATAATGGTTGGCCAACGTGGTGCTCGTCAAGAAGTCAAGTGGAGCATGTCGGATATGTGTGGATTTCACAGACTTGAACAAAGCATGTCCGAAGGACAACCATCCCCTCCCCAAGATAGACAGGTTGGTGGACTCAACAGCAGGGCATGCGCTTCTTAGTTTCATGGATGCCAATGCAGGGTATCACCAAATACCCATGGCTGAGAAGGATAGGCCACACACCGCCTTCAGTACAAGCCAAGGGGTCTACTGCTACAAAATGATGCCCTTCGGGCTAAAAAATGCACTCCGAGCGGGATATTATTGGCCGACGCTGAAAGAAGATGCAATGGAGCTGGTGTAGAAATGCCCTAAGTGTCAGTTGTTCTCAGATCTCCCTCGCACACCAAAAAATCCCCTTACCTCCATACAAGCTGTGTTGCCCTTTGATAAGTGGGGTATGGACCTACTCGGCCCGTTCCCTCCCGCCGCAGGACAAAGAAAATTCCTCATTGTTGCAATAGATTACTTCACCAAGTGGATAGAAGCTGAGCCCCTTGCCACAATCACGGACAAGCAAGTGCAAATGTTTATCAGGAGGAATATCATCACGAGGTTCGGAGTCCCCAAGACCCTCGTATCTGACAACGGAAGGCAGTTCAATAGTGGGCCGACCCGAGACTATTGTGATCGTTTCGGCATAAGCACTAGGTTTTCAGCCGTCTCAAGGCCCCAGACGAATGGCCAAGCTGAGGCGGCCAACAAGGTTGTTCTCAAAGGAATTAAAAAGTCCTTGGACGGAGCCAAGGGGGCATGGTCGACGAATTGCCAGGGATACTTTGGTCCGCGCGAACAACCGTCAAGGAAGCTACTGGCTACTCACCTTTTCAGCTCGTTTACGGGAGCGAGGCGGTTCTCCCCGTGGAAGTTGGCATACCTTCCCCCCGTATGACATTTTATGACTACGCTGAAAACGAGCAAGAGAAACCCATCAATCTTGACCTTCTACCACAAAACAAGGGTAACTCTCTCCTCCGATGTATCCAATACAAGCAGAAGGTCACTCGACACTTCAACCGGAGAGTGAAGCACAGGCCCATACAGT
Source organism: Beta lomatogona (assembly GCA_947646795.1). Classification (NCBI taxonomy): domain Eukaryota; kingdom Viridiplantae; phylum Streptophyta; class Magnoliopsida; order Caryophyllales; family Amaranthaceae; genus Beta; species Beta lomatogona. Next base: position 4,493,880 of record CANSNZ010000988.1, read on the forward strand.
TAGGGGATTGGGTCGTTCGCAAGATAGAACCAACGGGGAACTCGCACCTGCAAGGCAAGCTCAGCCCCAACTGGGAAGGACCATACAAGGTCACTCACGTAATCAAGCCAGGAACTTATCGGCTCGAATCACCTGAAGGAGTCCCTCTCGCTCGACCATGGAATGCGGATAATCTAGAGAAGTATTTTGTTTAAGTATTGTTATTTAGGGGCATCAATGTACATGGGCCAGGCTTTTGACCTCGGTGCAACTTTTGTAAAAGATATTAGTAATGAATGAAAAGAGGCCAAGCACATGCTTCGGCGCACTTCCTAAGTCTGACAAAATACATGTTGCACCGCATCATCCAAAATAGTGTGAGCCAGGTAGTACCTCGGCCAAACAAAAAGCAGAAACTGAAAATCATAATACTCAATAAAGCAAGATCAGCGAATGATAAAAGTTCGCATTACTAACAGGTAACATTACAACATAAGGGAGGCAGCCTCGAAAACAAAAGACCACCTCTTTGAAGACTACAATGCAAGGGAGGCAGCCTTGAACAAACAAAAGACTACCTCTTTTAAGAAATACAAGCTGAGTCAATACAAAGGCACTAATGAGAAGAGCTGCCGAAATCCCTACCATCCTCATCATACTCAGCATCCTCATAGCCCGCCGAGAACTGTTGGGTGTTGGGCTCAACCTGCTGGTCCAAGCTGGTAGCCGCCAACTGATCGTGTAATGCAGCCATCTCGGCCTGGCAAAGGGACTGGTAGGTCCGAGCCGAGGCCTCCCAATCGAATGATGGGCAGTCCTGGCTCACGGCCTTCCGCATCCGAGCCAGTGCGGCTTCCTCGCCCGCTAGGAAAGAGCTCTCACCAACTTCAGTGTTGTACGCCAGACACTCGTCTGACTCATGCCAAGCCTTGAACCATTCTGCATAGCACCTCTCCTCCTTCAGCCGGGACTCTCTTAGCTTCGTTGAGAGGCGACCCACCTTCTTCAAAGCATCATCACGATCCTTCAAAGCATCATCACGATCCCTTGTCAGACGGGTAATCTGGCTAGTGAACTCATTGGACTTCTCGACGAAGTCAGCCTGATCATTGGCGATGGCCCTCATCGCCCTAGTCAGCTCGGACTCAGTGTAGTGAAGCTTCGCCTCCAAGTCCTTCACACAGCGATCGATCTTTGCCGAGCCGCAGCCTCCCGGATCGCCTACCCTAGCGGACAACCTCTCATTCTTTTCAGTTAAAGCAATGCGGCGGCGCCCCAGCATAGTCATCCGAATAGACATCTACAAAAATAAGAAAGGAAGTTAGAAAGGCATACAAGATGATAAAACACGAAGATGATACACAATACTTACGTCCATCCAGACGTGGTGAAGTTCATCCACCTCGCCCTCGCCAAGGGACTCCAAATACTCTGCATCCGTGGAAGAGGCTAGCTCCTTGCAAACCCTCCTTAGTCGTTGACCCTTATCATGCGTTGACAACCTAACGAAAGGGACGTCGGCCCCAGCAATGGGACCACGCACCCTCTTCGGCGGCGGCGAAGGAGAAGAAGGAGTGTATGTGGGACTCAGAGGAAGGTCATAGTCACCCCCATCAAAGTGGATATCAAGCCCAGACTGGAGGGATGGCCCTCTACTTGAGGAAGGCCTCCCCTCGGTGCTCGAACGCTGGTGCTCCAAGGCAATTACCGTCTCTGGGCGCTCCACTTGAGTCGTAGAGCGCTCCTTCTTGCGCCGTGGTTTGGCAGGATCCTAAAGGCATCAAAAGTTAGCATAAAAACATAAGTGACAAAAGAAACCAGAAGTAGAAGGCGAGACTTACCGAAGGTGGCGGGGGTACCCCGATTGCCCAGCCTTGAAGCTCCCTCCTGAGCCTCTAGGCCATGATAGCGGCGACATCAACTCTCTTTGCCATTTTTCGTCCAAGCGGGATCGGGAAACAACTATACAATGGCAAAAGCAACGCAACATTAGCATACATCAAGCAAAAGACTAAGTATGAAAATACAATCCCCGCCCAGTACCCTGGGGGTAAGCCGGGCTCACTCCAAAGGCTGATAGGAAGTGTTCATCCTGGGCATACTTTGGCTTAGGGAGCCAATTAGTAGGGACAAGGACTCTTTCCCCGTTGACCATCTGACGGTGAGTCTGGAAGTAACAGGCAGCCACGACCTCATCCTTCGACATCTCCGGTACTCCAAAGTTCAAATGACTCTGTGGCTCCTCTCGAGACCACATGGTAGGCAAATTCCAATCACCGCCGTAATAAACATAAACAAACTGACGTCGGAACTTCTTCTGAGTCGAAGGCATCTTCCGAACTATCTTGTACCCCTTCCGGCATTGGAAACCCCACCAATCACCGCCGATTTCCTCGGTCTCGGGGATCTTCACTAACTTAACCAGGTTTCTCCATAAACGAAGGGTAGGAGTGACCCCCAACAAGTGGCAAACCATAACAAAACCCAAGATGGTGTACCATGAGTTGGGCACCACTTGCGTGAACGTAAAGTTGTACGTGATCATGAGCTCCATAATGAAGGGATGGACAGAGAATCTTAGGCCAAAATCTAAACATGCTCGATAAACCGAAACACACCCAGGGGGTGTCGTCAACACCGTATTCGTATCCCTTGGCCTATACAAGGCGTAAGGGTCACGAATGAACCACTTCACCCCTAAGGAGGACATATCCCTCATCATCACACTCATCCAAGTAGGATACGGGTGGCAATTGACCGGCCCCCAGCCAGGAACGAGTGGAGGGTACTCTACTTGGTCCGAATTATCAGTGACATCGCCCTGGTCGGTCATAACTACACCATTATAAAGGAAATGGTCTAAGTAACTATGTTGTGCATATGGATAGGCCACAAATACCTCCCAAGGGTAGGTCACGTCCCCCTCGGCCTCTTCCTCATAGGACCAAGAAGGACTCGGAAGGAGGACCGCCTCGGGAACAGCCGAGGGATCGAGACAACGAGTTGTCGTCGTCACTAATGTTATTCCTACCCCCCGAGTTTCCTCCGATAATTTGTACATGGGAGGAGACTCGGGAGGGGTACCCGACTCCGACTCAGACCCCATTATTTACTAACAAAAGGGGTCGGCCGTCGGCCTTTATTAAAAAGAAAAGACAAAGAAAGGGAAGTCAGGCGTACCTTAAATGAAGAGACCGATCGAAGGAAGAAGCTGAGTCCAATTCTAGTGAGATAAACTAGAGAGATAGAGACAAGGAGTGCTTTGAGTTGAAGAAATGAGAATGAGAAAATGAAATCTCCTTCCCCCCTTATATAGAGAAAAGATGGAGGAGCTTCGAGCCCCGCTCTCTAGATGGGCTTTCATGAGCAAACCTCCAATTGGGCCACACTATTGAGGAAGATTTGATGAATAAAGACTCATTGGGCCCTGGTTGCATAGTGAAAGTCATACCGGCTCGACGATTGACTTGAAAACCCCGGCATGTTGAGCAGGGACCTCCCTCAGACAATGAGGAGCGTCCTATACTTAGACAAATGAGCTAAGTATCATAACTCAATGCCTTCTAGGATGGACCTCCCTCAGCCAAACAAGGAGCGTCCTATACTTAGAAGAATAAACTAAGTATCACTACTTCATGCCCTCTCGGGTACAGGGGCTCATTAGCCCTTCCGAAGGGCGACCTTGGACCTCCCTCAGCCAAACGAGGAGCGTCCTATACTTAGAAGAATAAACTAAGTATCACTACTTCATTCCCTCTCGGACGCAGGAGCTCATTAGCCCCTCCGAAGGGCGACCTTAGACCTCCCTCAGCCAAACAAGGAGCGTCCTATACTTAGAAGAATAAACTAAGTATCACTACTCCATGCCCTCTCGGACGCAGGGGCTCATTAGCCCCTCCGAAGGGCGACCTTGGACCTCCCTCAGCCAAACGAGGAGCGTCCTATACTTAGAAGAATAAACTAAGTATCACTACTCCATGCCCTCTCGGACGCAGGGGCTCATTAGCCCCTCCGAAGGGCGACCTTGGACCTCCCTCAGCCAAACGAGGAGCGTCCTATACTTAGAAGAATAAACTAAGTATTACTACTCCATGCCCTTTCGGACGCAGGGGCTCATTAGCCCCTCCGAAGGGAGACCTTGGACCTCCCTCAGCCAAACGAGGAGCGTCCTATACTTAGAAGAATAAATTAAGTATCACTGCTTCATGCCCTCTCAGATGCAGGGCTCATTGGCCCCTCCGAAGGGCGATCTTGGACCTCCCTCAGCCAAACGAGGAACGTCCTATACTTAGAAGAATAAACTAAGTCTCACTACTTCATGCCTTCTCGGATGCAGGGGCTCATTAGCCCCTCCGAAGGGCGACCTTGGACCTCCCTCAGCCAAACGAGGAGCATTCCATACTTAGAAGAATGAACTAAGTATCATAACTTATACCCTCTTGGATGCAGGGGCTCATTGGCCCATCCTAAGGGCGACCTGAGACCTCCCTCGGGCAACGAGGAGCATCCTATACTTGGAAAAATAATCTAAACGTCACAACTTCACGCCTTGTCTAAGCGTGCCTCGGCCCAGCTCATGGCTCAGCGTACTTCGGCACGCGAAGGCCTCAGCACACCCGAGCGTCTCGGCTGGTGTGTGCCTTGGCCGTGCAGACCTCGGCACTCGCGTGAGTCTCTCGCACAAGCCTCGGCCTAGCGCGCCCCAGAAACCCGCACGAGCCTCGGCCCCTCGACCTCGACCCCGCGCTCGCACAAGCATCTTCGTGCCTCGGCCTAGTCGAGGGAGCCCCTCGGCCTGGTCGAGGAGGCCTCTCGGCTGGGGTGCGTGCCTCGGCTGGGTTGCGTGCCTCGGCCAGCTCGGCTGGGGTACGTGCCTCGGCCCAGCTCGCGGCGGCCCTGCTCTCGCCCCGTTGTGGCCTTGCAAAATCGCTCACACAATATTTGAGCCCTGTCTAGCCCATCGAAAGTGCAATTCACTTGATTCCGCCAACCAACCGCCCCTGAAAATCGGATTTTCGCTCCGATTAGTTGGCGTGGGGCTAATTGTTTGGGCCCATTTCAAGGACCAGCCCATTGTGGGCGAAATTACCAAAATACCCCTACTCCTAGGATCATCAACCCTCCACCAGCTGGAGTTGACCTAAATACCCTGTTTTATTGGAATCTACAACCACTATAAATAGTGCTTGTCCCATCAATCAAAAGGTATTCAATTCTCACCTAAAAAGCTAGAGCATCTCTCTCTACAATTACTACTTTCTCTCTCTACCTCAATTACTGACTTGAGCGTCGGAGGGGCGTTCCCGGAAAAACCCCCGGAGTAGTTTTTCAGTGTGCTTTGCAGGTTTACCGGCATCAAGATCCATCGGAGCTCTCGTACCCTCTCAGCATATAGTTGGCATCCCCTTCATCATTACTTAAAGTTTATTGACAGAAACAGTTATAGAAATCTATGTCAGTGAAATCTCACTTGTTTGCATTCTGGTAGAAGTCGAAGTCCGTAAGCTGATGGTGATGGAGGTGATGCTCCTGGTGGATATTTTTTGTGTTGAGAAACTGGGGGTTCTTGTACCGTACCTTCTTTAGGTATAATGGGAGAAAATGGTAGCATTAGCTGGTACGTAAGAGATTTCTGTTTTGATTGCAATACTGATGTTTGAGGATGTGTGCTATCTTACTGGTTGCTTATATGAAACTTGTGTTGCTATGAATGCTTTTTCCTATTGAATCATATGTAAGATATAGTATCTTTCTGGGGTTTATATCCTTTTTGAGGAAAAGGGGTGCTCAATTATGGAGTGAACTTGTTATCTGCAAACTGTAGAAATTGGCCTCCCCTGAATCTAGATGTAATTTAACTTCATTGATTTTTGACTGGCCTAGAAGATAGTAACCCCAATGGTAAAACTTACAAAAGCATGGGTTCAAGTTATCTAATTTTCACCTGACCTCTTGAATTATCGCTCAGTATCAACGAAATGGCGGCACCAGCTGGTTATTAAGACTTCAGAGACATATGTTGGTTAATTCATTGCTATAAGTTTCCATATCTTATGGCATTAATTAGCAGGCATGTAAGAGATACATCATTTGGTTAATCGATTGCTGCATTACAAATTGAAATTAAGGTGCAAGTCTTGTAAAAATTGTTGAGAAGATTGAGTTACCCTTATTGTTTATACCTTCAAAACCTGTGTAAGATTATCTGAGCACCATGTTGAGGTTGTAAAAAGATAACACCCATGGGTGCATGAGCATAAGATGGCGAAAGCTCAAAGGAGAAGTGTTGAAGAATCATGGATAACGCCATTTTAGCTTCAGCCATAGCAAATCTTTCCCCTATGCATATTCTTGGCCCCCAGCCAAAAGGAAAAAATGCATTATGTCCCCTTGCCGCCTTAGAGATTCCTTCAGAAAACCTATCTGGTCTGAATTCTAGTGCATCATCACCCCAAACTTCTTTATCTCGGTGAACAGAATACATTGGGAAAGTGATCATTGTACCCGAAGGAATTGATAATGCACCTAGAGTCGTGTCCTTATAAATCATTCTTGACAGTTGAAATGCTGGTGGATATAGTCTAAGAACCTCATAAAGTATCATTGTCACCTAAAACAAACATATATGCCCAATTGATCAAGTTTCAGATTAATGTCATTAAGGAAAATGCTAAAAATAGCAGAAAACTTACTGTCTTCAAGTGGTTTAAACCTTCAAAGTCTGGCACATCCTTCCCAAACATATGCAATACCTCCTCTCGTGCTCGTGCTTGCCAATTTTGGTGCTTGCTCAACAAAATTAATGTCCAAACTAGTAGTGTTGAAGTAGTTTCTTGTCCAGCTAAGTAGAATAGTTTACACTCTTCAACTACCTCTTTGATACTCATCCCAAGATGCTGATATTTGTTATTTCCATTAATTTGTTGGATTTCCTTTAAATTGGAATCCATGAGTATACCCAACAGGTCAGTCTTTACTGCTTCTCCAGCCTCTATTTCTTCCTTCCGCTTGTTTATAATTGCACGCAGTGAAGTATGTATTTGATCTTCTAATCTCTTAAATCTTCTATTTCTTGGTGTCGGAATGTATCTAAAAACACAAGCAGCAAGATTATAAGTTCCTCTGATTAATAAGTCAGTAAGTGGTAAGAATGCAGGATGCTACACTATAAATTACCTGTATCCTGGGATATAAACTGAGTGTATCATAAGAAGAGCTAGATCGGTTTGCTCCTTGAGAAGTTCAAATATCCTTTGTCCCTCTTCATAGCTGCTACCAAATGCTGCTCTAGAGATTACATCTGCAGTAAGTTTTGTTAAATCCAGCCACGCATCAAGCTCCCCTGAACCCGTTTCAGCTACTACCATCTCCCATTTCTTGATCATCTCTAAACAACTGTCGCGAAATGCCGGCAACATAAGCTGTAAGATACATCAAAGATGAATTACTTTTTGTTTTCTAAGCATTGAAACTTTTACGTAGATTCTTGGGATTGTCTGCTGTCAGACTGTCTGATACAATAGGTCAATAATAGTACTTTGTTTGGATAACAATCATGGAAGGAAAGGGAAGAGTCAAATTCCATTTCCTTTCAAAATATTCCGATATATGTAGGATTTGGTTTATTAAGATCGGAAGGAAAATGAGCCCTCTCCAATTCTCTTCCCTTCCCTTCTCCCATGTTAATATCCAAGCAAGGAAAAAAACATCAATCATTTCAGATGATTGCAGTAATAAATAATTGAACATTCATATCGGGAATGACCTTCAACTTCTCCATATGGAAGGTAGGATTAATGATCTTCCGGTGTTTGGCCCATTTCTCTCCCTCATAGCTGACAAGCCCCGGAAAAAGCTTATCAAATACAGGGTTGAATTTCGCTTTCCGAAATTCCTGCATCTTTGTAAAAGCCTCTCTGATTAACTCTGGCTTTGAGATGCTGATCATCGGCATTGGACCTGCCCATATGAAATAGTCCGTTCCTGCATCATAAAACTAACTTATCACTTTACTTGAAGTGTACATATAATCTTAATTAGAACCTCAATTTAATCAGGATCACCTTTGCCATGAGTTTAGACTTTAGATTACATACCGAATTTGGTGGCATGGTGATGGCCTAGAGGATCAACGCGCGAAACATAATCATTGGAGAATCCATTCATGGGGTTTTCTAAGGCTTGAGTGCGCATCGACGTGTAATCTTTCATGTCTCCAGTCAAGAACTGGTAAGAAGTACCAGATAGACCTTGTTGTCTGAACCATTTCTCCAGCTTTTTGGGTCTGAGCCATACCCAGTTCACTACTCTGATTAACCCTGTCACAAGAATTATACAGACTACTGAAATCAATGTAGAGCTTGCTGTTATAGTTTCCATCTCTGGTGCTTATTTTAATTTTTCTCCAGTTCATGATATAAAGCATAGTTCTATGTTATATATATGTTTCATTTGTTTATGAGAAGTAAAACAGAGGACGCAGGGAATGATGTCAGTTCATTGGCTCTAGTGTGCAGGTCAACATCCTTTTTTTTTTATTATTTCCTTTTTGTTTTTCTTGGGGAAGAAGTAAAAGTTTTGATTTTATCAATGATATTTGATAAATGAGTTGCCCAGGAATAAGTGGATTTAATAAAGTTATCTTTATGAGATGGACCATGTGGTTGCCTGCTACAGATCTGCAGATGTTGCATCATGTATCCTATTGATCATGACTATTTGAGACTTGAGAGTGAACTCTTTTAAATCTCCTGATTCATAGGAATGGCAATGGAATGATGGATGAGTAATGATAAATCTCTAACAGTTAAAAGACCACAATTGCCTCCATACAGCAGAAATATATCGAATTTTACGTTCGGGTTGATAATATTATATAGTTGGTTATGGAAACAACAAAATAAGAGAGGTGTGTTTACCAAAACAAAAAAACAATATATATTATTAACACAAACAGAAACACTACTCTGCAATTGTGGCTTCCAATTGTTAGATATTTATCACTCCTCAGCAATGGATAGGAAACCAGACTTCTCTCCAATCTTCCAATTTATGTATTTAGAAACCTACAAAAACAAAGGCTAGGATTGTTTTTCTCTCTTTTTCTATTATCGAATTATAAATTACAAGCAAAACCAAGATCATTTCACTCTATTTCAAGTTCTGTGTTTATAGGGCCCCTCATATAATAATGTCAATATTCCTACAAAATCTTGCAAGTTTTTATTGGAGCTTATGGATTTTCATAGCTACTTCATCCAGTACTATATTCATGGAAAGGGGAACCCAAGGATGAAATCACATAAAGGGTCAAATGTGATTATTTTTCCATCTTTTTGGGTATTTGGTGCGGGAAATGGTGGTTGATCATGGATTGAAAATCTGACTTGCAACTTGTTACCTGTAAGAATCAAACAATCCTCAATCTAGCTGAAATTTTAGTTTCATCGACCGAAACTGAAATAAGGAGAACTGTAATTACAAATGCCAAAAGACACACAAGAATTGAAATCCAGCAGTTTACGAAGTGAGGAGGCATCCAGAAGATATCAACTTCTCTGTTATTGTGTTCCAAGACTCACTGCAAAGGAATCTAGCAGTTCAGGGGAAAGTAAAAGGTAGTGGTGCAAAATGCTAAAGTGAATGTTCAGTTTTTGTACTTGAGAATGCACCCAAAAAAATATATTGTACTTGAGAGAAAGAGTTTGAGCATAACCAACATTTTGATGACTTAGCTTATACTATGTACAAAAGCAGTGTAGAATGAGGAAGAGCTTGAAGGGACTTTGACCTTGAAAAGAGTCCAGCACTTGCCTTGACTAATAAGGAAGTGGACATTATTCTTGAGAGTACAGAGAACAATATGAATGTTTGAACCATCAAAGCTTGTGTAAGACTATCTGAGCACCATGTTGAGGCTGTAGGAACATAACGGTCTGAGGTGCATGAACGTAGGATGGTGAAAGCTCAAAGGAAAAACGTTGTAGAATCATGGATAATGCCATTTTTGCTTCAGTCATTGCAAATTTTTCCCCTATGCACATTCTTGGTCCCCAACCGAAGGGAAAAAATGCATTTGTCCCATTTGTTGCCTTGGAAATCCCTTCGGCAAACCGGTCTGGTTTGAATTCATGTGCATCGTCACCCCAAGACTCCTGATTCCGATGAATAGTATGTATAAAGAAACTGATTAATGCACCCGAAGGAACTGAAAGTGCACCTAGATTTGTATCCTTGTACACACATCTTGTCACTTGCATCGCCGGAGGATAGAGTCTCAGGACCTCATACAATATCATGGTCACCTATAGGAACATATCACGTTGTTAAAAGTGTCATATAAAACCATTAATATCGTGCTAGAAAAAAATCACAAAACTTACTGTTTTCAGTTGGTTTAAACCTTCAAAGTCTGGCACATTATCCCCGAATGTTTGCAAGACTTCTTCTTGCGCTCGTGCTTGCCAATCTTGGTGCTTGCTCAACAAAATCAAAGTCCAAACTAATAGTGTTGATGTAGTTTCTTGTCCGGCCAAGTAGAACAGTTTACACTCATCAATCACCTCTTCTAGGCTCATCCCAACAGGACGATTCTTGTTGTTACCAGCTTGTTGGATTTCCTTTAAATTGGAATCCAAGAGTATTCCCAACAAGTCAGCCTTTACTGCTTCTCCAGCCTCAATATCTGCTTTCCTCTTGCTGATAATTGCACGCAATGAAGTATGTATTTTGTCTTCGACATCCTTAAACCTCCTATTTCTTTTTGTTGGAATGAATCTGAACACGAACGACAGTGTTAAACCTTACTTTGCTTGATCTTCCTATATCAATAAGTGGATGCTATTAGTTACCTGCGTCCTGGAAAATAAATTGATTGTAGCATAAGAAGAGTTACTTCAGTCTGCTCCTTGAGAAGTTCAAATATTCTTTGTCCTTCCTCATAATTGCTACCAAATGCTGCTCTAGAGATAACATCAGCAGTGAGTTTCATCAGATCCGGCCATACATCTAGCTCACCTGAACCCTTTTTAGCTACAACCATTTCCCATCTGTTGATAATCTCTGCACAACTATCACAGAATGCTGGCAACATAAGCTGTAACAAAGCACCAAAAGTAAGTTTATCAACCTAGAAATTTGATTGTTCAGATAATTTGAGTCAGTATCTTGTTCATTCTTGATTATGATATCTAAGGTATTATTGATATCATGTGGATCAGATAAGATTGCTCGAATCACCTCTTTATTAAACCAATCGGTACCAAATCTTGTTGAATGTTAAGTTATGGTTCATCGGCTCAAACATGAACTCTTCAGACTTCAGTCTCTTTGGTAAATGATGGTTACTAAAATAAAGTGAAGAGTGCAAGAGAGTAACCTTCAACTTCTCCATATGAAAGGCAGGGTTGATCAACTTCCGATGTTGTGCCCATTTCCCCCCCTCATAACTCACAAGGCCTGGAAAAAGCTTGTCGACAACCGGGTTCACCTTCGCCTTCCGAATTTCATGTGTCTTGGTGAAGGCCTCTCTCATCAACTCTGGTTTTGAGATACTCAGCATAGGAATAGGGCCAAACCAGAGGAAGAAGTCGTTTCCTGCATTAATGCCAATCAAGAAATATTTGTGGTATTACTTTCTCAGAAACAGATTCTCTTCCTTCTTGATTATTCTTGCTTATGTGGTCAATTTTTTATAACTTTGATCTTAGTAAAGTCAAAGTCATAACTATTCATATTATGAAACCATTATTGAACAATTTGCCATCAAATTTTTTTTCATAATTTGATAAAGTAATCCCAAGTTAAGGCCATAAAAAGAAAACAACCCCAAGATTGACAAACTTCTTAGATAATATTCTTGTAGAAACCCATTTCTCCCATGTGCCAAGTTCAATGGTGGAGCGGATGGGTGACGATGGTAAATAATATTCTTGTAAAAACCAGTTTTGATATATAAAAACATCAGTTCTACGGAGTAGAAATTAATTTTAGTGTGTAAGAGCATGTAACATTGCAGAAAAATCCGATAGTGAGGGCTTGTTTTCCCCAGCTTATTTCAGTTCAATTCAATTCAGTTGTTTTATGCTGAAGAGAACAGGCCCTGAGTCACTACAAACCAATTTTAAGCTCGCCAAGGCGAGTCAGGTTGACCTGCAAAATGTTACTCCCTCCGTCCCATAATATAGTTCTTACTTCTCATTTTTCACGGGAATTAAGGTAAATGAAAGGCGTAGGAGGATGTTCCAAAGATTATAATTAATGAAGTGCTTTTTTAGTGCTTTTATCTTGGAACTAGTTATTTATTGTCTTTTTCCTTTAAAAAAAAAATCAAAAAACAATAAGTGTTCCTTGGAATGGTGTAAAACAATAAATAGGGACACATAAATCTAAAGAAATATATGTGTATTTTGGAAAGTTTGTGCAGAAATTAAGGATATTTTAGTCCAAGTAAATTGATTAAAAAGAAACAGGTACAACATTTTGGGACACCCAAAAAGGAATGTGATCACTATATTATGGGACGGAGGGAGTATGATTTAGTTGGGCTATTCATCTAATCTACCTAGATCAAAAATCCTAAGCTAATAAAAATTTAGTTATGTTAATTAAAAAAAATCCAAGTATAATTAGCCAAAACAAAAAAAAAAAAAACCAATCAATTCAATAAAATTGAGGTGAGAACAACAGGATCCTAGTAACTACATCATGACTTTAACAGTGTTCAACCAAAAAATTGAGAAAAAAAAAAATAACCAAAAGAGACGATAGATTAGATACCAAATTTGGAAGCGAGCTGATGGCGAAAAGGTTCCACACGTTGAAAATAATCATTAGAGAAGCCATTCATGGGAGTTTTTAAGGCTTGAGTACGCGTGGACGTAAAATCTTTGAGATCTCCAATCAAGAATTTATAACAAGTACCATTGAAACCTTGTTGCTTAAGCAATCTCTCCAACTTCTTAGGCCTCAGCCATAACCAATTCACCACTTTAATTAATCCTGTAACAATTATTACACAAAATATTGATATCAAAACAGAGCTTAATGTCACCGTCTCCATTTCTCACTCTTTGGTGAAATCTCAAGATTATATCTGTTAAACTTTATTGTTAGCAGAATACTTATGTTCTTAAAAGGACAAAAATATATGATTCAGGGGATGATGTCATTGATGTGAACTGGTGTAAGCAGTAAGGTGTAACTTTAATTTGATAGTCAACTCTGTTTTTTTTTTTTTTTTTTTTTTCCATGAGAAGAACAAGTGAAATTGTCGAGTAGCCCGGTGATGGTGGAATTAATAGATCATGTTTATTGAAGGTTGGTTAACCTGATCAACTTTAGTTAATTTGGCGTATGTGCCATACCTAACGTGTGTATTATAATAGCGTCCGTCTTATAAAAGGCCGCATATTTTTAATTTAAACTTAGGCAACGGTTTGAATCCAACCAATATGAATATAATGAGTAGTTTTATTAATATAGTACTAATTTAATCAATTCAGTAATTACATTCTTCAATCTATTGAGTGACTAACCAGTTTAATATATTTAATAAGACTGTGAGATTATTTTTTATTATTGAGTTTGAAATTTAACGGAAAATGAAGGAAGAATAAGAGAATGGACAACTAGGTTAATATGAGATGTTTAGGGATAGTGTTGGATTAGAATAAGATGAAATGAGTTTGTTAAACTTGAATTTGTCTAATCTATACTATATATTAAAAGGCGTTTCTAACAATGTCTATGTGCCATGTGGCGCTCTCCTTAAGAACTTCACGCAAATGCTTTCCGTACCAACTCTTCAATATAAAAAAGCATTTTGTAAGTATCGAATACGTGATCTTTTGACAAGAAAGGTTATATTTTAACCACTAATCCATGTTAATTTTAATGTTCAATGTTTCATAATAAATATGATAAATTCTTATGTCTTATATTTATATTTATATTAACAGTTGAAAGACTTATACAAATTTCCTTAAAAAAAACAATGTACAATTCTTTTACTTTCTTATTTTTCAAATATCATTGAATTACTTACCACGTTATAACGTTAAATTTTCAACTTTTCACTAAAATAGAAATTGAGACCCTGTTCTTTTGAACTTATTTTGGCTGAACTGAACTGAACTTATTTTATTTTTGCTGAACTGGACTTATTTTTGCTGAACTGAACTTATTTTTGCAAAATAATAATAATAAATAATAAATAATATATAATAAATAATAATAATATATAATAAATAATATATAATAAATAATAAATAAATAAATAATAAATAATAATTAATAATAAACATAATAATAATAATAATAATAATAATAATAATAATAATAATAAATAATAATAAAAATAAATAATAAATAATATTAAATAAATAATAATATATAATAATAATAATATATAATAATATATAATAAAAAAAATATATAATTATAATAATAATAAATAATAAATAATAAATAATAATAATAATAAATAATAATAAAAATAATAATAATAATAAATAAATAATAATAAATAATAATAATAATAAATAAATAATAATAATAATAATAATAAATAAATAATAATAATAATAATAAATAAATAATAATAATAATAATAATAATAATAAATAATAATAATAATAATAAATAATAAATAATAACTAATAACTAATAAAATAATAACATTAATAATATATAATAATAATTAAAATAAATAATAAATAATAAATAATAAATAATAAATATTAATAATTAAAATAAATATTAAATAATATATAATAATAATTAAATAAATAAATAATAAATAATAAATAATAAATAATAAATAATAATCAATAATAAATAATAATAAATATAATAAATAATAAATAATAAATAATAAATAATAATTACTAAATAATAAATAATAAATAATAAAAATATTAAAATTAAAAAATAAAATAAAATTAAAAAATTAAAAAAATAAAAAAATAAAAAAATAAAAAAATTACAACTTCATCGTTATTATAATTATAGTATTAATAATAATAATAAATTAACAATATTAACAATATTAATAGTAATATTGAAAACAAAAATAATAATTACAACATTAATAGTAATACTGAACTTATTTTTGTTGAACTGAACTTATTTTTACTTATTTTGGTTGGGGTAATGGAGAGTCATTTCCCATTTCTCCCAAATGGTATCTCCTCCAAAAGACGCTTTTTAAAGTGTCCATGGAGTTACACTCAAAACACACCCAATTGTTGGGTAAGAAGTGCAAGAACCCCATTGTTGGGTAAAAGAAGTAGCTCTCCATTTCCTCTCTCCTTGGACAGCTAGTTGGAAAGCCCTCCCAAGTGTAAATTCTAACGTATGCCTATCAATCTAGAATCAATATCAAACAATAATAGAACAACGAAATTGAAGAAAGCAATAAATAGACACAAAAGAATTTTAACGTGGAAACCTCACGGATCACACCTCGACCGTGACAACAAGCTACCCCATGTTATGATACTCACAACACATACACCCAACGCCTCAGTCCTTCATCGATCTTCCGAATACCATCTCCACACCATTACCTAACAATCTCCTACTTGGAGATCAGTAAAAGTGAAGACACCCCATAAAATATAAACAGCATCACCATTACATCGTCTTTTCAATTCCTAATGCACCACCTCCTTCGATAATTACCGGAGGCCCACCAAGGTTATGCACAACCTTAGTTTGTCAGTACTCACACTCTTGGTAAGCATATCCGCAGGATTCTTAGAACCCAACACCTTTTCCAAACACAACACCGACCTTCTCTTCCACCAAATTACGAATGTAGTGAAAGCGACGCCGAACGTGTTTGGTCCTACAATGATACATAGGATTCTTAGCCAAATGCATCGCACTTTGGCTGTCACTATAAAGCACAACTCGTTCTTGATGTATCCCCATCTCATCAAAGAAACCAATAAGCCATTACATCTCCTTTCCCGCCTCCGGCATAGCCACATACTCGGACTCTGTAGTAGAAAAAGAGATACACTTTTGTAACTTGGACATCCAACTCCATAAAAAACCCTAAAAAGAATCAAATTCGGAAAACCGCAAAACCGCGTCAAAACCAAGCCTCCCGATCGGGTCGGGCGACATCCACCCGATCGGGTCGGGCGACATCCACCCGATCGGGCGGTCATTAAAATTAAACTGGCTGACGTTTCGCGCCCGATCGGGTGACATTCGCCCGGTCGCAATTCGTTCGGGCGCCCGACCCGGTCGGGCGGAAATCCAGCTCGACAGCGCTTCGTAGAACAGTCATAACTTTCTCGTTTCTCAGCGGAATTGGGCATATGACCTGTCGTTGGAAAGCTCTTTGAACAAGCTTTCACCTCCAATTTGAATCACATCAAAACCATTTATAGATTGAAAGATATGTGCATTCAAAGTCAGCCTTATGCCATTCATAAGATTTCAAGTCACAATTAACACAACTCAAACTATTACCTTTCATTAACTATTGAAATTTAAATTGCTTATTACAGAGCCATGATTAAGCTGTTTGCTTTCCATTGTGATCAAGCTAGTTAAACTATCAAGTTTATCTAACTCCAAAAGCTGTTTGCAAAGTACAGGGGGATATTTCAAAATAGAAGTTTGTATGAGGCATTCCTCATTCTTCCTGGCCCATTTTGCCATGACATCTCCCACCTTGTTGCTCTCCGTTTCTCCATGCTCGAGCCTGATTCGAGTAACTGGCCTAGGTATTCCTTGCATTGTTGGGCCATAAGAGTTAGGTTTGAATTGACAAAGTTGTTTGTCCTGAATCCTGATCATGTCAACTGCTGCTTTACAGTCACTAGCAATAACACAATGATTTTCTCCCAATTTTTGTGCTTTTATCCATTTGAATGCTTCTTTTATGGCTAGGACATCAGCTTTAAAGGCATCCTTGCTATATACTTGTTGCACAAAGCCGTCCACTCTCCTGTTGTACCTAGGAATTGCCTGTAAGGTGGATTGAATAAGGATGGCTTTCCCAACCTTGGAAAGAGTTCTAGCCTTCTAGGAAGACAGTTTGGAGGCTACTTTGTCAATGACAATGTAAAGTTTGGCCTTAGAAGGCTTTTTGTGGGACAAGGTAAAGCCCTGGTAAGTGCCAAGATTGTCAGTGGGAATAATACTAAGGATTTGCTCAAAATCATCCACTATATTTATATCTATATCCATGTGAGTTTAAGGGAGAAAAATATCTTATTTTTTCATTTTTCATCTTTTGCCCACAAAGCTCAAAAAAGGAGTCTAAAGTCATTTGCATTAAGTTCAAGGTGTCTATGGTAGCTTCACCAAACAAAATGAGATTATTAGCAAACATTAGGTGGAAAATTTCAACTTTTCCACCTCTAACATTGAAAGGGCCCCAATTTTTCACTCTACACTCCTCATGAATCATCCTAGAAAGAATGTCCATGCACAAAATGAATATGTACGGGGAGAGAGGTCTCCCTGCCTGATCCCTCTAGTAGGTTAGAAATTTTTTAAACTATTTTCATTCACCATTGCTTCAGTTACGATAGAGTTGATGCATTGAAGGATCAATTTCACAAACTCTTTAAAGAAGTGGAGGAGTCAAGGTTGTTTTTAATAAAATTTCGTTCTATTATATCATAACTTAATAAGCTTTCTCCATATCAATTTTTAAAGCAACCAACCCATTTTTTTTCCTTTTTTTTTTTCATGAAGTGAAAAATCTCATAGGCTATGATGAAGTTGGTCTCAGTGCCTCTCCCAGGCATGAAACTATTCTGATTGGGTGAAATGATATCATCCATGAGAGGTGATCTGATCCTACTGACTAAGATTTTGTCCACAATCTTGTAAGGGGTATTCATTGACATTTTTTATTCGCATGCATGATGTTATGGTGACGTCACCACGTCTGACATTAGTCTTAACAAACCAACTTAAATGACGTTTTATAATATTTGATTAGCATCACTTAGTAAAAAAAACATTAATTATTACCAAATCATCAAAATGATAAGAACATCAAAATCGGGAACAAATACCCGAAGATTCCCACTCCCAATTTTTAGAAATTAGTTCATTTTCCTATTCTAATTTACTAAATCAATTCCGAACAATTCTCATTTTGATTGATAAAATTTTTATTAGGTACCTGATCTTACTCACCTGTAACAACTACCCACCTTTTAGTATGCTAAACATCTAGATTATGCATGTACCTTAAGAATGAAATTAAACAAGTTGAATGGACGATTTCATTAAGGGCCTGTTTGAGAACTAGAATTTCATTTGAAATTCTGAATTTGGCCCAAATCGGGTGTTTGGGTACTCAATGGAATTAGATTTGGAATTGGGCCAATTACAACTCAATTCCAAGCCATGTTACAAAAAGCTATTTTCAAATCACACACCCTCCCCATGTGATTTCAATTTCGGCCCAGTCCAAATCTCACCCCTTTCCCTAAAAAAAACACGATTCTCTCTCTCCTCCCTCAGCGTTCGTAATTCCTCTCTCTCTCCAAAATGAAATTTCAATTTCTGCCATAGTCGATTGATCTTAAAATTTGAAATAACGATTTTGCGGTTGATATCAAAGATTGAAGGAACGATTTTGTATCTCTGAATATTAGATTGAAGGTACATTTTTTTCCCCTCTTTTTCCTACTTCTATAATTAGGTTTTATTTTTCTAATATCGTTGAGTTTATGATTTTTTTTGCTTTTTTCATGATTAAATTTGTGAATTTGATGTTTCTTTGGCTATAATCGTATTGCATTTTACTTATTTATGTCAGATTTTGCGAATTTAGGGTTTGGGTTCGGATTTTGCTGAATAAGTGTTTGGGTTCGGATTTTGCATACATTCATGATTTAGTAGTTACTTGCATGTTCTTTAATGATAAAAAAAGTTTCAGCAAGTAGTTATAAGTTCACATATCATAATACATGGATTGTGATTGCAAAAATTTTATATATGTACACGAAATATACAAGTATGTATTCTATCATACTGAAATATGGACATATAAATCATTTTCATTGACCCTGTAACCTGGTTTTGTGTACAAACTTTACATAGGAAGTAGGAACACAACTTTTGACCTAAAAAACAACTCCTAGAAACTCCAGTTTTAGCTTTAAGCTTCATAGCCCTAAAATCACCAGTGTTTATACATTTGTACACTCGAATTAGAGTTAGTCGGGGTTTGTAGTCTTCACACAACAGACTCTACAACGATCATTTTGCAACTTTCTTGGTTTTCTTCGGTGATATGTTTTCGTGAGATTGCTAGTTGAGAATGTTAATGGTGGTTCTTCTTTAGCTAAATATTTCGTATCTGACCAACTATCAGAGAAAATGCTTCTCTAGTGAAGTATAGGATAATGCACGTACGTCATTCATGATTCATAGTTGTATCATTGTATGCATCATATCAGTTTTAATTTTGACGGTGATATGGATTCTTGATCTTTCTGTTTTACAAGATTCATATGAAGATGGTTTGATAGATTTGTATCTACTCCATAATAGTTGTGGTGTTATTGTATTAAACAAGATATATTGTAGATTAGTTCTAGTTCTAGTTAAGTTAGTGCTATTTGTCTCTGTATATAACTAGTATCATGTTGAGAGACAGTGAAATGAAATGCCAAAATAAAATAAAATATTAAAAATTTCATTTTATACGCGGATGAAAATATAATATGGGTTTCTTAACATGTATTTTATTAATATGTTTTTTATTTTTACAAATACATATATCAAATGGATGATATGGGCTTAGTATTAATCATATATCAAATGGATGAGATGCTTTTTTTTTGTGTGTGTTTTGAGGGTTGCTTCCTGTCCTTGTCCTTACAGAGTTATATCTTCCGGAGGCCAACTGCCAAATGCTAAGCTGGGGACATATTTTTGCATGACCCGGGTCTCTGTCCATGGAGTTTTGAGTTATTATATTTTGTTGAAACTGATTGCTGATCTAACGTCATCAGGCCAACTATTTCTGTGTTTAGAAAAGAGTTACAGACTAGTGTGCCCAATAGACATTATATCAGAACATCTACTAGCAACTCTAAAATGATGTGTCTAAAATGATCATTGTAGAGTCTGTTGTGTGAAGACTACAAACCCCGACTAACTCTAATTCGAGAGTACAAATGTATAAACACTGTTGATTTTAGGGCTATGAAGCTTGAAGCTAAAACTAGAGTTTCTAGGAGTTGTTTTTTAGGTCAAAAGTTGTGTTCCTACTTCCTATGTAAAGTTTTTGTACATAAAACCAGGTTACAAGGTCAATGAAAATGATTTATATGTCCATATTTCAGTATGATAGAATACACACTTGTATATTTCGTGTAAAAATATAAAATTTTTGCAATCTCAATCCATGTATTATGATCTTAGAACTTATAACTACTTGCTGAAACTTTTTTATCATTGAAGAACATGCAGTAACATGAATATACTAAATCATGAATGTACGCAAAATCCGAACCCAAACCCTAATTCCGCAAAATCCGACATAAATAAGTAAACACAATTCGATTATAGTCAAAGAAACATCAAATTCACAAATTTAATCATGAAAAAAGCAAAAAAAAAAAATCATAAACTCAACTATATTAGAAAAATAAAACCTAATTACAGAAGTAGGAAAAAGAGGGGGGGAAATGTACCTTCAATCGAATATTCAGAGATGCAAAATCGTTCCTTCAATCTTTGATATCAACCGCAAAATCGTTATTTCAATTTTTAAGATCAATCGACTATGGCAGAAATTGAAATTTCATTTTGGAGAGAGAAAGGAATCACGAACACTGGGGGAGGAGAGAGAGAATCGTGTATTTTTAAGGGGAAGGGGTGAGATTTGGACTGGGCCGAAATTAAAATCACATGGGGAGGGGGTGTGATTTGAAAATAGCTTTTTTTAACATGGCTGGGAATTGAGTTGTAATTGGCCCAATTCCAAATCAAATTCCATTGAGTATCCAAACACCTGATTTGGGCCAAATTCAGAATTTCAAATGAAATTCTAGTTTCCAAACATGCCCTAATATGAATTGAAACTTTTAATTTTGCTCCAAACTTCTCTTTACCAAATAAGGCGAAACTGGCCCTAAATTACTTTGGGTTGGGGTTACTTCATACTTGGGTAGTTGGGTGTGTAGAAGGAGGCCGATATATATTTATTTAACACGAAAAGGTCCATTTTACAGATTATTCTAAGCCAAACCATAACAAAAAAAAGGGCCCATATAATAAAAGGTGAAAGTCGGTGCAAATTCATGGTGGTGGCGTGTCTGCGTTTCGCCCACCCTTTGTGAAGAATCACTGGAGAGAGAAAGAGCAGAAATCAATGCAATTTTTTCCCTAATTTATAGTTTCTAGGTTAAATCACATTTTTTTTTTTTTTTTTCTACAGAAATTTTATTTTTTTTTTAGAAAGAGAAGATATGGGTAGCCCAGAACCCAGCATCGAAGACCTCTTCGAAGGGAAGAAGAGAGTCAAAAACCCCTTAGTTCCAATTGGTAAATTTCTCATCTTTCAATCTTAAATAAAAATTTCAATCGATTAATTTTCCAGATTATATTGTATTATTTGCATTTGTTTTTGTGCTATTTTTTATTTATTTATGGTGTGTTATATGATATAAAGATAGAAAATTGGCATTCTGTGATCTCTGTTAGTGGAATTTGTGCTATTATAAATGTGAATTTGGCTTTAATTTGATAATAGAGGAGGAAATTGTGGAAATGGAGGTTTGAGATTGAGCTCCTAAATGTTTTTAGGAAGAATGACCTTAAAATCATTTTTTTAAAATTTTGTTCATGGGGTTGCTGATACTCCGTGTTCTGAGGATGGTAGAGTACTAGAGTTGGATATTAATCATAATCGGCTCGATACGACTTAATTTGATTGGAAGGACTTGAATAAATTGGTGGGATTTTGATATTTGAACCGCAGGGGTGTAAATTTAAATGTGGCTATGATTTATAAGGTGGAATGGGGAATCATATGATATAGGATTATAGCTCTATTAGGTTGATTGGGTTTCTTATGGAATAAAGGTGGGGCGGATACTAATTGAAGAAACCGATCTCTCTCCTCATCACACCTTCATCAGCAGATGAATTCTTGAGCTTGATCCTCCTCCACCTGAATGAATGGCTTGCTGCCATTCCCGGCTTGTTTTATTCTCTCGTCACCAAATTCAAAAAGGTCTCTACCCCGGAAAGGATTGTGGTTTATTGTTCTCTGCTTCTTATGTTGCTGCTACTTGTCTGCCATAATCAGATGCATCCGTGGCCTCTTCATGCTGTTGTGGTAGGAAGATCTTCAGCATCTGCTGTTGCTGTTTTAGGAGATTTTCGAAGATGATGAAGGCTCCTTGAACAGATGGGAGGCTCTTTATTCTAAGAGATTCCTTTGAAACTGACCCTAGATCTTATTTTGTTAATCTTCATGCTAGTAGAGCGTCGCCCTTTTTCAAGTGATCATTTTATAATTGTCATAAAGTTAGTTGGTCAGTTCGTGCTTTATAGTTTAGTGTTTGCTTGTTCAATTAGCATGCTTAATTGTGTTTTGTTGAGGCTTTTCTAGTGTTTGTAGAATTGTTTGGAAGTGAGATAAATGTTATTTCTCCATCCAACTCATGACATATGATCATTTAAGAGGTTGAATGGATGCGTTTTGTGATTGATGTTTTTTTTTCTATTTGACCTTTGATTTTTTCCTCCAAGGTTTTTCCTTTCTCGTTAGGGGTGTATACATGTTTGATCAAAATTGGTGTGTTCAAACTTTTAGGCCAGCTTTATCATTATGTTATTAAGTACTCCAATTTTCACATAGGAAGTAGAAGATTGCAGGGTGTTGAAATAAATTGGAAGGAATCATTGCTTACAATTGTACAGGAATAGTCCATGCTGACATCTATATGTAATAATGTTGCTTTTTTGGTGAGTTCACGATCATATATGCAGCAAAGATACGGAAAAGAAGAATGGGAAGGGTTCATTTTACCTCCACTGTTAATAAACCAAATCCTTCCAATGTTAGAAAGATTTAAGAAGGAACATGCAAGCTCACTCTTCCCTCTCCTTCCTTTCCTATCCCTTCCCTCTCCTTCTCTCTCCCCTTCCTCCCCCTCCAGTTTTAGTGATGTTATCATGTGACCCAAGTTGCACTTCAACAATTCATATGCTACCAATCAATATTATGGAGAGGGGCACTATAGGTAGTGGAATTATTGTTAAATGGTTAATAGCTTGAAGAATAAGATAAATAGTTTATTAGAGGAGAAACACTATATAAAGGATATGCTAGGGAGAGAGAAAGTATGTTGAATAATGATGAGAGTTTTGGCGAGCTCATTTGGGAGAGAATCAAGCCTCTCAAAATCTTGAATATCATTTACACCTGTTTCTTTTATTTTTGATTCTTCTCTTGTGTCATACACTCTGTTTTGTATCAAACTTATGAATACGCTATTGAGACAATCAAGACAATTTTTGAACAAAGCCTGAAGAGAGAGAATGAAAATCATTACTCTGCCAGGTTTCTTTATCTGCATAGCAATTTTACATATCTGCAATTTGTGGTTTCAAGTCAGCCAACAGACAATTTGCTTATTTCTGTGTGTGCCGTAACTAGGATGCATCATTCGGTGCTATGTTCATGAAGCATATTAAATGTGTATTTCGTGAGTACTCAAAAGCATGCCTGGCTGATCCATTTGTTTATTTTCTGCCTTTTGGACTTAATGAATTTGAACTTCTTTTGTTTGATTTTCTCTCCCACCTTCTTCAACTCCACCATGCATTGTAAATTTCATTTTCGACCAATCTTTCTGCTTTACATGTTACCCTGTACTAGTAGTTCCTTGGGTGTTCATCAACTAATCGAGGATCCAAAGTCCCACAATGACTGACAAATGCTGATTCAGTTTCATAAGAAATGCACGCCCCTGACAAATAAAATGGACTTCCATGAGCTACTCAATAACTAATGTGGAATCCTTCATGTTCAATCTTAGCCTTAAAAATGTAGAGGTTTTAGTTTTATTGATCATTGATATGCACTTTTGGAAATTATTTTTGGATATGTCTTGGGAACATGGAGGGGACAATTTGATAAGGACATCTGAGCCAGTCCATTCTGATTTAATGCTACCATTCTCTAGGTAGCAACTTTGAAAAGTCTTCAGAAATAGACATATATCATATGCATTACTTCTATTGAAGATCGGTTTAGATGATCACTTTGACTTGGCTTCTCTTCTCCCCTAATCAATGTTTGATTGTGGAGTGATGGTTTTGTATGTTGAGCATGCTTATAAGTATTTTAGGCTTGCATTAAGCATCCAAGTTGGATTATTTGATTGATGTTTGAGTTTTCAGGTGCATTAATGACTGCTGGAGTTCTTACAGCCGGCTTAATAAGTTTTAGGCAAGGGAATTCTCAGTTGGGTCAGAGGTTAATGAGAGCTCGTGTGGTAGTTCAGGGTGCTACTGTTGCTCTTATGGTCGGTACAGCTTACTATTATGGCGAGACCTTCCCCAAATTTCCGAAATTCCCTGGCCTTTGAGTTATACGAGACGACAGCATTCAATCCCTTGGCATTTTAGGATACCTTGATCTAAGCAAGAAATGGTGATACCAAGGTGAACAACCTTCAGGCGTAGCTATTGCTTCTTTTCTTGGAATACTTGAGCTGCTCTTGAGGGAAAGTACATGTGTGCAGCATTTGCAGCTTTGATACTTCGATTGTAAAAGGAATGATAGTTCGTTCTAATTGATGTCTTCTCCATTTTCGGGAGTAACGAGTATATTAAATCAGGTTAATCATCAGGTTCGTAGGCGTAATAAATTAGTGATCATATTTTCGACTGATATGGTGGCGAAACTGATCCCTTCTTATTGTTAATCAATGGGAATTTTGTTCATTTGTGAAGTGCTAGTTCTTTCTTTCTTCCTTTCTTCCTTTCTTCCTTTCTATGAAGTTCTGCATCCCGTATGTCGGTATGGGGCCATCGGCCGCTCGTCATTCTTCCGACATGCGCTATTTTGAATGAGAATTATCTTTACCAATTCTATTTTTTTTCTAATTCAAATCAGTTTTAGCTAATAAAATGATTTTTTTTTTTTACTGGCGTTCTTTTTTTTTTTCTCTCTAATATCTGCTAGTTCAAATTAATTTTAGGAAAAATTGACATGAATAGTTTCAATTTTCACCAACTTTCTTTGAATAATTCCAATTCCCAACTTTGAATTATTCTAGAATAATACGAATTTTAGAGGGTGTCTTGTCACAATTATTTGAACTATTAAATTTTCTATATATTATGGTCCTAAAATAGATAAGTGTACTATTTTGGATTATTTTGAGAAGGTTTTCTCGAAAGTTGAGATTATTCAGGAATAATTCACATTATTCATGTCAATTTTTCTTTAATTTTATTGATTAAAATATATTACTACTTAATGTTCCCTACCTTTGGTATTAGGTGTTAATGACATTATTCGCATATCAAAATTTGACTGCATAGTGTATTGACTTACAAATATATGAAAACAAATGTTATCATACAAAACGTAATTGGATCTATCTAAAAACATATATTCTTCAAAGATGTTCTACTAATTTTACAAATAAATTGCTAAAGATGTTTATAGTAGTTAAAGACTTAAAGCTGTACATTGCAAAATTTGATGGTTGATGTGGAACTACTAACAAACTTCTGGAGTTAATAAGTTAAAAATAATAAATTGCTTAATAATATTAAGCCTATAATGTCTCCACTTATTGGTGGTTTTCTTTTTTCTAAGAGGACTTATTTTTGGTTATTCATCTTAATATTATTATATTAATTATGCCTTTGTTTCTATCTAGTGAGATTTCAAAAAGTAAGGTGAATTTATTCGTAGTCTGAACTCTCAAGAAAAGCCTTAGCAAAAATGCGCGCAAAAGACTTAGAAACATGTGAAAATATCAAATAAATTCAAATTTTTTCCATGAATAATGTCAAAAAGAGTATTAATTCCTGCTATGCGCTAACTTGAAATTAATTCCATGCATACCGTCCACGTAGGACAGCACGCGAGAAATTTTATTTTCGGCAAAGCAAACCGCTACTCAGAGTAGCGGTTTACTTTTATTTAAGTCGCTATTGTGAGCAGTGGTTTACGAGGTAAGAGTAGCGGTTTACACCTTAAATCAGCAATGCAAGAGAGAACCAGCATAAGCGCGCCACGAGGTAAGAGTAGCGGTTTACGTGACGCACTGGCCTACGTGGCGCGCTTATGCTGGTTCTCTCTTGCATTGCTGATCTAAGGTGTAAACCGCTACTCGAGTAGCGGTTTTACCTTCCTTATAGCTTGTTTTGGGGATACAATATAACCGCTATTTAAAATAGCGGTCAACTAATATTAGCCGCTACTTGGAGTAGCGGTTCTATTAAAAAACCAAAATTCTGGCGTGTTGTCCTACGTGGACGGTATGCATGGAATTAATTTCAAGTTGACCGCATAGGAGGAATTAATACTCCATTCGACATTATTCATGGAAAAATCTCAAATAAATTCAGATGAATAATATTCTAGGTCTCCTATAATAATAGTATGGAAAATTTGCCCAAAAAAACCTTTTAAGAGTTCATTTTTGTGAAAAAAAAAACCTTATAAAGCATTTTTTGCGAAAACAAACCAAAACCAAATTTTTTTTGCAAAAACAAACCTATTATCATTTTCCGGTGTTGACCACCCTCTAGCAACCACTACCAACACCTGCTCCCAACCCCCCACCCACCCCTGCAGCCCCCACTTCACCCCCTAGCCCAGCCCCCACCACCTGCAGCCCCCACTTCACCCCTAGCCCAGCCCCCACCACCCGCCGCTGACCCCCAACCCCTCCCTCCACCCCCTCGGGCGGCGGCCCCCCACCCCCTTTGTCCCTACCCTCTCTCCTCTCCTCCCTTCTCCCTCCCTCTCCCCCCTCCCCCTCTTCTCTCCCTTGGTGCATCCCCCCCCCAACACCGCAAACCACCCCATCCCCCGCAGCTCCCCCTCCGCAACCCGAACATCTAAACCCACCACCATCACATGACCATAACACCATGAAACCCCCCACCACAACCACGAAACCCACTACCACCACAAATGAAACGAAAACTATCAAAAATCGAAGAACGAAAAACATTGTTTTCGGGTGGTGCAGCGGTGGGGGGGCATTCGGGTGGAGCAGCGGTTGGGGGGGGAGGGGATGGACGAAGGGGGAGAGGAGAGGGGGAGGGGGGAGGGAGGGAAGAATGGAGAGGAGAGAGGGTAGGGGCGAAGGGGAGGCGGGGGTGGGGGGTGCCGCCTGAGGGGGTGAAGAGAGGGTTGGGGGCTGCTGGTAGTGGTGACTAGGTTTCATCTTGCAAACATAATTTTGATTTTGGTTTGTTTTCGCATGTTTTCGCAAAAAATGCTTTATAAGGTCTTTTTTTCGCAAAAATGAACTCGTAAAAGGTTTTATTTGGCAAATTTTCCTAATAGTATAGTAAGTTGGTAACTATAATTTTTATTATTGGAAAAATTGACAATAGAGGTCTCAACTTTGGGTGATAATTTTTAAAAGGTCTTAACTATTGATTAACCTGTGTGAGTCCCAACTTTATGGGGTCTTAACTTTTAGCGGGCCTTAGTGACTTGAAACTCGCTTAATAGGTCATAACTTGTAAAACTTGAGTCATACCAGAAGGGTTAATTGAGGGAGGGAAGTAGGAACTATGTGAGATTTAAATAAAAAACGTCAGATATAAGTCACCGAGGCCCGCTAAAAGTTAAGACCTCCTAAAGTTGGGACCCACACAGATTAATCAATAGTTCAAAACTTTTAAAAATTATCGCCCAAAGTTCAGACCTCTATTGTCAATTTTTCCTTTATTATTTTAATAAATTAATAATAAAAGTCTTATACCTCATTTTTCTATTTACTCTTGTACTCAATAGATTTTTTTTTGTTCCCTCAAAAAAAAAAATAGATTTTTTTTGTTGGGTGCTAATCTTCTACTCTCTTAGTCTCTAGGTGACTGCGATCTCCTGGTTTATCCAAACAGGTTAGCTTGTGAGATACTGTACCTTCTCTAAAACCATCACTGATTTCATAACGCCAACTTTTGCAGCTTTAAATTGTTTTTTATTTTTTTTTTGGCGCTTTCAATGTTGTATTCGAATCTTTGTTTCCAAACGATTTTTCATTGTTTTTTTTATATGGGTCACTTTGTATTAGTTTAAATTCATCATTGCAGTTAATTCTAGTCAAATGATCATGCAAGTTTCAGAATTGGGTTCTCCCTATTTGATCATATTGATCATAGAAGGTTATGATTGTAAATATGTAATTCTGTTTAGTATTTTGGCTATTGTTTGCTGTTGATGATCATAATGCTGTTTTTTTTTTCCTTCAGTGGTTTTTATTAATTTAAGTTCATTTCAATTGACTTATTTGGGGTTCTAGTTTGAGTAGGCAAAAGGCTGAATTAGGATTCTTGAGGTGGGAATGTAGTAGATTAATCTTCAGATGGGTTTTTAAATGGTACTCCCTCTGTATTTTTTTACTTTACTCACTTCGAATATACAAGTCAAAGTTGGAAACCTTTGACTATTTTGATTAGCAATATGTCAGGAAAAATATAATCATGTATCTTGTTGGATTACTTTTATAATATTGTTTGGGCTCATTTAATCAGCAGTCCAATAAGGAGCATAAAAGTCTCCTAAAGTACGGGACAGGTGGCGGCTGTGGGTCCCACCTGAAAGTTGACCTAATCACCAGTATTTGGAAAACCCCTAAAGGGGTGAAATGATCATTGCCTAAAAAGGTAACATGTCCATTGGTACCAAAAAGGCCCATCTGAATAATGTTTCCTGTCTGGAAAATCCCCAACACTATAAAAACCAACTGCCTCATCAATGAACAGGTATTCAATTCTCACCTAACAAACTAGAGCATCTCTCTCTAGACTTTCTCTCTCTACCTCAATCTCATCTGACTTGAGCGTCGGAGGGGCGATCCCGAAGCCACCCCCGGGTAGTCTAACCTTATTTTGCAGGATTCCGGCGTACGGACATCGGAGCTCAGGCGACCGCTCTTGGGGCCCACCTCACATCTCCCAACCAATTACAATCCTTAATTTCTTAGCAGAAACAAATATCAATATTTTTCATAATTTTTGCTAATGTCTAATTAAGTATATTTATAGCCAAAGATGTGCATTGGAGACTGTACAAAAGTAAAGGTATAAAGTAAAATACACAAGGAGTACTTTAAAAGAAAAGTTGGTGGCATTTTGTTGGTAATTTAAGGAAGTGGCATTTTTTGAAGGATAGCCTAAACTAGAAATTCTGAGAGGGGGTATTAGTTTTGAATATTGATGATTGAAGGTATCATTTTTGTTAAAGAAGCTATATAAGCTTTTGAGGAGAAGACTCATCTAATGATAATGTATAGGTGGTCGCATAAAATTTGGGTATACAACCATGGAAAATCTAGTAGTCAAGAATGGTTTTGGAATAAAAAATGTGGGTTCGGAACGGATGTAAACTGCTAAATTTCCATGTTCATGTTTAATATGACCACCTAAGATTCATCCCACATTATTGGTGGATCCTCCCTCCTCCTTTTTTGCAGTACTTTCATCAATTAGCTAATCAGAGAAGCACACTGCAATTTAAGTGATGCAAATTCCTAGTGTCTTTAAATGCCAGTTATTTTGATGAAACATAATATTTAGATCCTCTAGTTTATAATATACTCCTATTTCGCAAACCATAAAACTTAGAGATAGCTGGATTACCTTTTGAGTGCTGTGAATTGTATTCTAGATAACTGTGATGATGTACTATCTCTGCCAGAGGAACGCACTAGTTCTTTTGAAGGTTACGGTTTGTAGTACCTTGAGGAAAATTTTGTGGTTGTTTCCTGAAGATGAATAAAGTGCTCACTTGATTGGTTGATTCCTGTGATTTTGCTTGGTTTTGAATGGCCTTCTGAAATTTGGCTAGTCACTTCATGTAGTAATTAGTATGATTTTGTTTTACAGATTATCAAACATATTGCTGTTTTTCTAATATGGTCTCAAATGTCAGAGTGGAGCAATATTACTATTACAGCGCTTGAAGCTGATAGAATATGACACACCTCTTTCATAGAAGCTAATCAGATGTGTCTGGTTAGAATAAGTGTTGGGATCGAGTGAGCTCAGGAACATTTCCAGTTCCAGTAATACTGAATTGCTTATCTTATGGATTTTCTCATAAATCACCGACTCTGTACTTACTGTTCTGACTTCAGAATGTTGCTTTATTTGACTTTATTATTGAAATTTCGAGGCATGTTTTAGTGAAATTGCCTTGGATCTGCCGATGTACTCTCTGGATCTTTTAGTGGCCAGTAATAGATAAATTTATATTAGCAAGCCACATTGGCATTTCTTGTATTATGTTGTATTATGTTTGACATTCTTATCTCATGTATGATAAAGCTGTTATGTTACTGTACTTGTTATCTAGGGCATTGAAGTCGTAATATTCTGATTTACTATAGCTTATTCGTATATGTCAGGTTAGAGCTACTTTAGTTAGTTTTCAAGAATTTTCTGTTAATGATAACTGTCAGTTGAATGTCCTTTGGTTTCTCTGATATGCTTCTCAAAACCTGTTGTTTTTGTAGGTTCAAGTACCATGCCATTATGTGATTATGTCTTCACAAAGCAAGAGAAGAGAGACAGATTTTATGAGGCTGTAAAGCTCCTTACCTATATTTACTTTTATCATTGCTGGCTCCATTTCCACCAATAATCTTGGATCTTGTTGGCATTCAGTGGCTTCGTCGTTTATGAACTTTAGTTCCTTTTGCACAATATTTATCTTCACTGCAAGACTACATGTGCAATCCTTTGTTGGGCTGTTATGGACTTGAATTTCTCCTGTGTGTCTTTGTCTTGTGGGATTACTTTCTACAGTCAATTAATTTGATTACTAACCACATCAGCAGATTTTTCAATTTTGTTTATCAATTCTTCCTGCTAAATTGATGCCACCCTTTCTAGTGAACATATTTTATTCTTTCTTACCAGGGTATAGTTTACCCTTGAGAATTTCTTCCTCAGAGACATTTCATTTTCACTCCAGCCAGATGATTGTTTGACCTTTTTTTATTGAAAAAGTTTGCAATTTCTACTCTTACAGGATGATGAATGATTTCACTGTGGAAACAATAAATGATACATTCGATGAATTGAATGTGGTATTTCATGGTCCGAAAGAAAGTAGGTTATGCATTCCTGTCTCTTAGTCTTTTATCTGCCTCTCTTCCTCCAAGGAACTTGTTTACATCTGAGCTCTGTCAAACACAATAATACAGTATGTGTTAGCCCATGTTTCTAAGGTGGGTGAGAGGCAGTTAACACTCTTGTCAAGTGAATTGGCTATATCTTGAGACTCCGCATGTGGTTGTGGTTGCAGGTCTTTATGATGGCGGGGTTTGGAAAATCCATGTTAAACTGCCAGATGGTTATCCTTTCAAGTGTCCTTCAATTAAATTCTTGAACAAAATTCTTCACCCAAATATTAATGAGTGGTGAGTCTATCAGTCTATTATGTGTATCTAAGCACATTATGATTTTCTTAACTGGGAAACTCTGCTGACCAGATAATATGCATTTCATGAAACTTCAGCTCAGGCACTATTTGCTTGGATGTACTCAACAAATCATGGAGTCCTATGTTTGGTAATCTTCTTGTCTTGCTAATTATTAGATGATTTAATTGTGGTTCTTTTTTATTATTATTATCATATTCTCTTTGTCACAAATCATAGTGTCTATCCTTTACTTGTTTGACTGCTGTTTTCTGTCATTAGTTGTCCTTGATGATGTTTTTTCTGCTGTAGATCTTGTAAATGTGTTTGAAACATTTCTTCCCCAGCTTTTGCTCTACCCAAATCCTTCGCATCCCCTCAATTGTGATGCTGGTCGCCTGATGAGGAGGGACAGCCAGCAATATGAACAGAAAGTGAAAGGTATGATCTTTATGGATTTGCACATCATGTATTTTGGTTTACAAAGCCGCAATTTCTCAATCACAGCAGGTCCTGCACCTTAGCATCTGTTGACAGTTTGACACGCTTTTGTTGCTCTACAATATTCATCCTCCTCAATGGGGGAAGATTTGTATTAGGGGCTCCATGTTAAATGCTGAATCCAGCGAGCTTCAATCAAACAACATATAGCTGGGGAGGGGACTAAGAAGAAATTGTCTTACAATTCTGTTTCTGCTGAATGTTACATTGGTCCCATTTTAAAGGTCTCTATCACTTGCTTGAAGTGTTCGAAGATGGTAAACGTTTAAAAATTTTACCTTCTAAATCGGTTATAAGTAACTCAGAACCTATGAAAATCACAAGATAGTAAACTTGTGACCTGTAGGGAATAATCCAGAGTTGGGACTTATAAAATAAAATGGGTAATAGTTGGGCCCCCTCTTGTGAAATTTTCCTATAGTTTTTAGGTATAAAGTTACTCTGGCTTGGGTGCTCATGGAATCATGGGTACTTCCAAGTGTCGAACTTGCCTTTTTCATGAAAAAAACCATTTTCTTGGTCCAGATTAAAGTCTCTAGGTGGCCATAACCATGTTAGGACTTTAAGAATATTGAGTATCTGACACAGGTTATGAAGAGTCCGACTAGCGTAGGTTAATTTGCATAGAGCCGTGCCTTCTCGACGAGATAATTTAGATATAAGTGATGTTATGTAGACCAGGTCGTGGTAAGCTTGTGTGAGTTTAATTTGTATCACAAGTAGTTTAGTTCAACTAACTTTTGACTTAAGCTATAGCATGACCAGTTAGAAGTTAAAAAGGTAGTTTCCTCCTGCAAGGCCTTGTATATGAGTGTATCTAGATTAATATCTAGTTGGTCTGTGAGATTATACATGTTCATTGATTTTTTGTTTTTGGGGGGGGTGTTTGGCAGGGATGCGTAGTGCATACAACTAACCCTCATTGGTCCATGCTTAGAGTTTTGTTTGTAGAATTGCTGGCCTCTGATAGGCTGCTATCTCACATGCATAAATAGTGCTACTGCCTACAACCCTACACCGTTGCAACTGTGCAATAATGTGTTAAAGTACGTGTTATGATCTGTGCAGAATATTGCGAACGATATGCCAAGAGAGAGAATATTTTGGGTTCTTCTGTTGAAAATGGAAGCAACAGTGAGGATGCGAGTGAGGGTGAAGATGCATCAAGCGACTACGAAGCTGCAGATACAGTTGAGGGGTAAACTAAATACTAGCTAAAAGGCGGTAGTGCTTCATGTCTCTCCCTCAACATTAACTTGGCTGGTATTAGTATGTTATGATCCTACTTTCTATTTTATGTAGCTTGGACTTCTTTTATATGATTTTTTTTTTTTTTTTTTTTTTTTTGGTTCATCTATAAGCAATGTTGTTTAATGCATTGCGCAGATATCACCAAAGCAATCTGATTGTCCGCGGCAAGAAGAGACGAGTAATTAAATGTATCATATTCTGCTTTGCCTGTTATTTTGTGAAGTCGTTTGAGCTATTCTCGTGCTCTCGTTTTATGATCACGCATTCGCTTGCCTTTGTGTGCAAGAATGGTAAAAAGTTGCTTGTATATTTTGTGGCAAAATCTCTACTTGATTGCACAATAGGCAAGAAGTGCTTTTTGTAATAGTGCCGGTTTCCATGAATTAATTAGTCGTAAATATGTTCGTCATTCATGTACGCGTAGCTTTCAAATTATCATAGTTACTTGACAAATTAATCAATTAAGACAATAATTTTAAAACAAGATAGATGGTGGAAGGCCTTACTGGAATAGAATCTTTTTCGTGGCTAAATTCATTACTTTCAATCTAGCTTTGTAGAAACGATATACATGCATATCAGATACTTATCGCCTACACTTATACTTCTATATTCATACAAAATTGAATGAGATTCACTTTTTGTCATCCTCATAAGTCATAACTCTCACGCCTTGTTAATTATTCATCATTTTTAGGACATGATAGGAGGAACTATTTTATACTCCCTTTATCCCATTTTAGTTGTCATATTTCGATAATATTAAAAATATAGGGGAACATCATTTAATGTTATGTTTTCTGCTTTCTATATAACTTTTGAACAATAAGAATTGAATTCAGTGGCATATTAAATATTTTTGTTGTTTAATAATGAATACTTGACATCTATTTTGGGACTTTTTAAAGGAGAATTTGACAATTAAAATGGGAAGAAGGGGAGTATTTTGCAAGGTATAACTTATAAGACTTGAGTCCAACTGGAGTTGGCTACATGAGCTGACGACATGGAGCTCAATCTTCACCATGGTCAATGGATCATGGTAAAAGCAAAACTTATTTGGAAATGAAGGAAGAGAAAAATTAACCCGGCTATTATGCTCATCCTTATCAAAGAAAAAGGGATTCAAGTTTGTTTACATTTCCATTTTTCCCAAAAAAAGGGGGAGAAAAATAACCAGAACTTTATGTATGGGGTATCTTCTCATATTTGTCCCAATTTCGATTAAAATTTGGATCCCATAATTATGGATACTCTTACCATATTAGTCCCAAATTATGGTCAATTAGGTTTGTTAAAGAAAAGTATGTGTATAATTTAATTGTTTTCGTTGATAGCTTGGTTGTTCAAAGGAGAGTAATAAAAGAAAATTGAAAGTTTAGAACTTTAGATCCCCCAATAAAGCAATATAATCATGTTAAAAAAGGCAAAAAGGTACTTAGGACAAACATGAAAAGAGTATCCCAAAATTTAGATGATTAAGAAATAAAATAAAAGTTGGAAAAATAGCATGGATTCACATTTTAAAATGTCACCATTGCATAGGCCTCTCTTTCAAAATTATAATTTTTTTTTTTGTACAAAACCACTTTTAAAGTTTTTGTTGTTTGTCTTAAACAACCAAATCCTTTAACAGCGACATTTTCTTCACCCCCTAATTGACAAATCCTTAATGTATTGTGTATTGACAATCATAATAAACAAACTCTTAAAAATACGAAATCATTAACCAATGTTGCCAAAACTTCATTATATAGTATACTCCTCGCTCAGTGTACGGTACATCCAGATATACGATGATGCGGAAACGGGAAAGACAACTAACTTGAAATTTATGATGTGAATAAAAAAGAAAAAAATTTGAAAGGGTGCAATTCACACGTTGCTCGACCTATTTATCACCACGTGCACCCAATGTGTCGAGTCTGTCGACATTCACATTTCCTTTATCATTCTCTCCGACTCTCCCCCCATTTGTCTACGTTCTTCCTCCCTCTCTCCAACTTTTTAAATAATAACTCTTTTCGTTGTTTCCGCTTTTCTCTCTTTCTCAATTTTCTTGTCTCATCAATAATCAATCAATAACAAGAACAACAACAAAAAGATTGTAACTTTGAACCACATCTTTCCTTTGACATTCTGGGTCTTCATCAAATTTTCATCACCTTTTTTATAATTTTTTTGGGGTTTGTCCTCTTTCCCCTATAATGTTTCTTTTTTGATGTATAATTTGATTAAATGCTTAATCCAAACATTTTCTTTACATATTCAGTCTTTTATGATCTCTTATTTGAAGATTTTATTGGGTTATCTATGCATCAAATTTTTCACTAGATATGCTGCTCCCAATTATTTGCTTTTTCTCTAGTATGATTTTGGATTTTGATGAAGTTTTATGAAATGGGTATGTCAGTTTTTGATAGTTGAGAGTGTCATCTCAAATATTTGATAGTTGGGTGATTAATGAACCTCATTAAGCATCATTTATGCAGGATTATGTTGTTGTCATTGACTTTGCACTGTGCTGCCTTGTATTGAAGAGTGTAATAATGATTTCAATTATAGTACATTGATAAAAGAACTATTATTATGGTACTCAAAAGTGCTTTTAGTTTCTCTGTACGTTTCAGTTGATGTATAAATTTGATGAAACAAGCAGTTTCTCTAATATGATGAAGCATTGATTAGTTGGGTTGTTTGCATAAACTACAATCTAAATGGGTCTTAGAAGGCAGTTTGTAGAAGAGAGTTCATCATTTGGAGAATTATTTAGATCCTTTATGAGTTCATTGTTTCTGCGAATTAGTGTGATGTTGGTTATATGTATACTTTCTAGGTTGTAATTCTCAGTCTGGTTTTATCTTGGAATACTAGAAGAGTACCATTGCTTTCTTTACTTGGAAGATTATTGTTAGGAATGTTATTTTACCAGCCTTATTGGGTAGCCTTGTAGGTTGTTTGTGGAAAAAAGAGGAGATTCAGGCTAATGAGTATTTTTGGAGTGAGTTTCTTGGATGAATGACGAAGTCCTAAAATATTAAGCAGTTTTTACCTGATTGCTAAACCTTTTGCTGAATTCCACCGGAAAGGGATATGGATACTTGCAAGTGGTATGCTGTTTGCATACCCATGCTAATTGAATGATTTTGATTTAGTTGTATGTTTTTCTGGGAGTAGAAGTTGTTTAGGCCTTTGATTTGTTCATTTTGAACAAATGCTCTGTTACTTATAGGATGATTTATTTATATAAAGTTGTCGTTAGTTGCTTATACTCAATATTGCTCAACCTCTTTGCTTTTAGAATTACGGGGTTAGGGTATATATTTGAGTTGATTAAATTATAGAGAGCTGGTTGAGGCTTGGGGATGATGAAGATAATCTACTCTTTTTGTCTGAGGAAGCTCTATATGGCATCTTGGCAGCTTGTCTGGCTAGCCAAATAGAATCTGCTATTTAGTTAAGCTATTCAAGAAGGATGCCATGTCCACTGTGAGTAACTTGAAATTAAGAGATTGTTGTCTTCTTTGTTTCGTTACAGCATTGTGTGATGAGTTGCTCCAGTTGTGAGTACTTCTCTCTCATTTTGATCCGCATCTGCAGAATTAAGGAAGCCGCATTCAATTATAGTTTAGATGGCTTGCAAAGTTCTCCATCTCTTAGTGTTATTGGTAGGCGATTCGACTAGATACCATAGCTTCAAATCTTTTGAGATTTGTACTAGTTGGATTGACGAAAAGTAAGTAGGACAAGATTCTATGTGCTTTGGCTATTTGTGTATCTATGTAAAACCTTGGCAATGCCCCACTCTGCCTCTCCTGGCGGGGAACACTATTAAGCTTTTGAACAGGCAAAATTTATGATCAAACTACCCTAGGGTGCATGAGCAACTTTGTTTGTCCATCTACCAAGTACTACCCTCAACGTGTCTGTGACTTCTGTTTCCCTTTTTATGAAGCTAGTACTTTTTTCCAGACTCTAATACATGTTATGCACAACTCGACGTGTTTACAGTCTCTATAGCATTCTTTAATTCTTCAATTCTTTCTTGGGTACTTGTTCTAGTGACATCCTTACTTGTACAATTTTGTGAAATGATCTTGTGAGATGTATCCTAATTTGTGATATGTATGCAATATGAACTAGAAGGATGCTTTAGCTTGAACTATTGGTAATTTGACAGCATTTTTCATCTTTGCTTTTGCTTCTTACTTCTCTTTTTCTGCCATCTTGTGCTCAGATAGATCAATTTGGCACAAGCTTTGATCATTTGGTAACAATGTCTTCACCAAGTAAGAGAAGAGAAATGGATGTTATGAAGCTGTAAGTTCTCCGTGTTAAAATGTTTCATAATTTTCAACATACCGAGTCTTGTATACTTGTGTTTTCTGTTTGGCCTGTATTACACGGTTTTGCTTTAGGTGTCAATATAGGCAGTTTAAGGTGAATAAAGAGTTTCTCTAACAAGCTCTAGAATATGCATTGACAAGACCCATTTTGATGTCCATGTGCTCTAAGAACTTGCAGCATTTTTAGTTCAAGTTTTTGCATCACGTAGTGTTATCATCATACAATTGCCAAATTATTTCCGATATGCGTCTATGAGGGCGGAGGCTCCCTGCTGTTGGGCAAGGGTTGTTTCGATGATTATCCTCGCAACCTTAAAGACGCTTTTACACTTTCGATAGTAATTATGGAGGGAAAGGTAAGGGGAGAAAGGGGAGGAAAGAATGAGCTTGCAGTATCCTGTAAATGTTTTCAACAATAGAAGGATTTTGTTTGTTAATAGGGGAAGGAAAATGTATACCTATGGTTCTATTTGGCTGGACAAAAATGCCTTTTTAATTTATGATTTGCTATGAAAAATTATTTTCCAAAGTAAAATGCAATTGTAAATCAATTTTCTTCGTTTGGCTCAAGAAAAATTAGAAAGAAAAGGAAAAATGAACATGCAGGAGAGAGGATAGAATGGAAGATGAACATGGAGGAAATTATGGCATTCTTTCCTTTAGAAAGAAAGTGTTTTCCAATCCTTGGGAGGACTATTTCCCACCCTTTACAAACCAAACAAAGGAAATTTTCTGATAAAATGTTTGCTCCTTCCAAAACCTCTCTCCGATTCGCTTCCCTTATCCCATGTTATATCCCAATAAAGGGAAATTTTAATCCTCGCTTTATCTCTCCTCCATTCCCTCTTAAGTCCCTTATGCTAACACACTCTTACTGTCACAAAATCTAAACTGTAAATTCTCTATTCTGTTTGCGGTATCAATGTGGAGGTTTTAGCCAGACTTCATGCTGTTTTTTTCATTTTTCTTATTGGCGCCTGCAACTGTTTTCAGGATGATGAGTGATTATTCAGTGGAGACTATAAATGATGGCCTCAGTGAGTTCAACGTCTTGTTCAATGGTCCAAAAGATAGTATGTGAACCACCTTCTCACTCGTTTATTTCTTTGCACTTACTATCTCGCCGTCCCTTCTTCCTTAATACAATAAAGTGTTGACACAAGAAGGGGGTGGTTGGACATTGACGCAAGCTGTTTGATATCATTTTTCAATGGTCTAGGTTAGCTATTTGTGGTTTATATTTTGGCCTCACTTGCTATGATGACGACAGGTCTCTATGAAGGCGGGGTGTGGAAAGTCCATGTTGAGCTTCCAGATGCCTATCCTTATAAGTCCCCTTCGATTGGGTTTATAAACAAAATATACCACCCAAATGTTGATGAACTGTGAGTTTACTCCTATTCCTAGAGCTGTTGGAAAGGTATTCCCTGATTGCTGTAGATTTGAGTGAATACTTGTTAGTTATGTAATAAATGATTTTCAAAATATTCAGGTCTGGTTCTGTGTGCTTGGATGTGATCAACCAATCATGGAGTCCTATGTTTGGTAATTATCACTTTCCTAATGGAATTATCTTATATATGCCTTTGTTTGCTTTTCTTTTGTTTGGAACTTTAAGACATGACTGGCTCCTGTTGCTGGCTTGATGCAGATTTATTAAACGTGTTTGAAGTCTTTCTTCCACAACTTCTGTTGTATCCCAATGCTTCAGATCCCCTTAATGGTGATGCTGCTTCGCTAATGATGAAGGATCGTCAACAGTATGAACAAAAGGTCAAAGGTAAAATGCTTTCCTACTCCGCTTGTTATCTTCTGCTTTTACCCCATGAACAGCCACATTTTATCTATTTGATCTGATAGTTGGCCCTTTTTTCATTGCCATTCACTAGACACGTCAACAACCCTTAACCGTAACCGACTTGTTTATTAAGCACATGTATACTTCATAAATTGAGCAGATCAGGTTTGTAACTTTCTCAATCCACTTTCTACATGCAATTATTATGCTAAAATGAACCGAATACAACCACCAAAGAACAACTTTGAAATTGTTAAGAAAGTACTTTGAACCGTGACATGACGCACTAATAATATCGATAATAGCTTTGCAATTAATTGGGTTATTGAGTTGGGTTCGGGTTTGAAAAGTTCTACCTTAATCCAACTCGCCTAATACATGGGTCGTGCCGGGTCAACCCATTATAGAAAACATTAACCCAACCCGCTATTGTTGTGTCAGGTTCTGGTCGAGTTGGATGGTCGTGTTAGTGTTCACCAAATCACCACCTTGAGTCTTAGTGATAGTGTGTAAAATCATTGGCTGACAGGCTGACCTGAATACCTGACTGTAATTGCAACACAGAATCTATACCAACTTCTAGCTGTTTATCTAATAAGGGTCATAGATGGAACATAAATTGGGACCTGACTGTAATTGCAACACAGAATCTATACTAACTTC
This sequence comes from Beta lomatogona, assembly GCA_947646795.1. Classification (NCBI taxonomy): domain Eukaryota; kingdom Viridiplantae; phylum Streptophyta; class Magnoliopsida; order Caryophyllales; family Amaranthaceae; genus Beta; species Beta lomatogona. The sequence continues at coordinate 4,534,043 of CANSNZ010000988.1, forward strand.
TAGCTGTTTATCTAATAAGGGATTTACATGGAACACTAATTGGGACTCAAATTGGGACCTGACTGTAATTGCAACACAGAATCTATACTAACTTCTAGCTGTTTATCTAATAAGTATAGATGGAAGACAAATTGGGGTTGAAGATCGTCCACGTTTGTATAAATGTAGAGTGCTGAAAAATGCTAATTGCGTTTGTTCCATTTTCTGATAATACTCATGATTCTTTCAGAATATTGTGATCGCTACGCAAAGAAAGAGAACGTCAGCATCCAAGGTGCTGAAGACGAAAGTGACGAGGAGGAAATTAGTGATGGGCAGTCGGAATCTAGTGACGATGAAATCGCTGGACATGCAGACCCATAAATTTAGAAGTGAAGAATACGGGGACTAATACTAAGTTTGTTCATTTGTTGTTTGTATTATCTTTTAGTTTAGGATCATAGTGATAATTGCATAATTTATGCCCCCAAGTTATTTTTTTAGCATGCTCATCATAATTTACCTGTTTTAGTATTGTATGAAAGTAGTTTCATAGGAATTGGTGGACTTGATCATGGATGGAAATTAAATGTATTTGGACCTTTTCAAAATCCTTGAAAGAAATAATTCAGGGAACTTTGTGAATAACAAACTTTTATTGAATGATCTGAAGCCTTTTGGTAAACCATTGAAAGGATTATGGAGGGCCCTCCGAAAATAGCAAACAATGTGCTATTTGTAAAAAAAAATCATCATTGCAATATGGATTTTGGACAAATTTAAGGGAGTTGTCCCTAAAAATATCTTGAAGTCATTTTCAGATATCTCTGTCCCAGTCAGTGACATTATGGACAATTAGTAATTGTTTCTTGATTGGGTCTTTTCTACCAAGCCATTTTCCTAAATCCTAGATCAAATTATTTTTTTTTTTTTTTTTGACATCGAGCAATCGTACATTAATTAAAAGAGGAAGTACAGACTAATGCTAATACAACCCACACTAAAACAGCCAAAGAAACCTAAAGAAGCTTTAGGAGCTCGTACATTCCACCTAATACAGAAATAAATAAATAAAGATACAAAGTCGCATAGAAAGGGGCGCGTCGCGAGTCAGTGCCGATGATGATGGATGCAAACCTCGGATGGCTGATGGAAGTGGTAGAAGAAGCGGTTGACGATCACGATCCAGACAACTAACAACAAACGGCGAGCGTCGCGTCTCGCCGTATGAGCAATCCCAACGATCTTTCACCGCTTGGGATTCTGAGCTCGTAACCATGTGAGGAGTCACGTTCCATTGTGACTCACTACTCTCCATCGAGAGTATTGCAGGGTTCTCCATGATGTAGGAGAAACGCTGATAAGTGGGTGTGCTGTAAACCCCCAGATGCGACTGGGGTGCCGCCTGCAGATTTGAAGTTTTCAAGGTAAAGACCATTAAGATCAATGCCAAGCTAAAAGGAGAGCCAAACAAATTTAGCCCTCGAACACACCTCCGGGTTTCAAAACCGGAAAATAGATGTCCCAACCATGAAAGCCGATCACCACCTCGTCCTTGCTCACGATATTCGTGAGTCATCTTGTCGCTCCGCACATATTCCAAAAAACCGACATATCAACTGTTACTATTTTGAACCACCAATCTTGACCCAACTGACTAATATTTGTAGATGGCCACAACCAACCACCGATAACCACTTTAACAACCCGAAAATAATGCACTCTTATTTGGAGATTAACTAGAGGAGAAAACGTGATTTTTAGATGAATGTGAGATATAGAGGGCGCAAAAAAAGGGAAGAATTTGTTCCTTTTATATAGTACTTTAACGGCTTGTTTGGATTGAAGGAAATGGAGGGAAACAAAGGGATGGATTTTCCTCCATTTGGATACCAAATGAGGTAGAAAGGGAAATGAAGGGATGAATTCCTCGTAGTTTGTGAGAAACAAATCTCTTCAACAATAGAAAGATTTAGAAGGAAAATTTATCACTCTTTCCTACCCCTGTCTTAGCGTTTTAATATATCTCCCCTAATAATTTGTTCACTTCATGTTATATTAGAGGATGCATATTTTTTTATGAAACACTTCGACTTGAGGTTTGAATGTTTTATAAGGCATTCAAAATCATCAAGATCAACAGTGACCTTCAAAATAAAAAATGTTATAAACTCAATTAGTCATTATAAAAGTGTCTAATTTCGTACAAGACTTTGTGTTCTAGATAGTGAAAACTGATACTCCCTCCGTTTCTTTTTAAGCTACACACTTTCCTTTTTGGTCTGTTTCTTGTTAATCTACTCACTTTTGCTTTTTCTATTTTAGGTAACATGTCACATCTACTTTCTCCTCTTTTTCCACCCATGTTCTCTCATACTTTTGTACTTCCTCCTTGGTTCTCCCCCAAAGTGAAGTGAGTAAATTAAAATGAAACGGAGGAAGTACAATGCAAGAGAGAAGGAAAAGTCATGTGGGAAATGATAGGGAAAATTTGAACCCTCAAAAAAGTTTGAGCCTCGCAAGATAATGGAAGTAAATTTGGAGGAAGAAACCAAAAGAATACAAATAAAGCTAGCAAAAATACTTGAAGTATGACCTTTTAAGTTGGGCTGCCAACAAACCAGAGACATTACATGATTTCTTAACCACTGGCAAAAAAAGTGTTGCTTATAATAATCTTCCACGTTTATGTGAAAATTTATGAGCTACGTCTAATTTTCCCATGCGAGCAAGGGCAAAATCGAAATGTCAACTAGACCCACCATTAACAAGTCTTCTCCATAGAATTTGCTTTCTTCTTTATGTAGTGTTGTACTATATGCCATCATAACCAACTTCCTTGTTTGAAAATAATTGATCTCCCTCAAAAAAAAATTTACAAAAAATTGATTGTAAGCAATTTACTCCTCATTTAGCCACTTTAGGCATGCTTTCTTGATAATGGTGCTAAGTAGAGACATGACTAATGATATAAGTTAATTACGGAGCAATGATTAACTCGAAAACAAAAGCTTATTCCCTTATATGGAATGAGTGATGTTTCATTTTAATCTATTGTATTTTAATTTAATCCTACTTCTCAATCTGGACTCGAGTAGACTATAATAAATTTGGACTTGAAATTTCAAGTTCAAAAAAATTAGGACTTAAAATATTGAGTGAAAGTGCGGATTATACTTGTACTTAAAGTTGGGCATGGGCAGTGGCGGAGGCAACAGGGGGGACACGGGGACAGGTGTCCCCCCACTTTGGGAAATACAATTGAAAGACTTATTAAAAAAAATGAAAAAGCAAACATGCAGGAGCAACAGTGAAGAGAGAGAAAACAAAAGAAAGAAACCCAAAGAAAACGACGGAACTTAATCTCACTACTGGTATTATTACGTCGCTTAATGTTTCCGCCAGATTGTCGGGGTATTTCTTTGTCAATGTTTGGATTAAATTTCTTGACAAATGTGGGTTTTAAAGCAGCCATTTACTCGCCAAGAGAATATTGTTATTTAGACATGTATCGTTGCCTAATTTGTACAGTCGATCGACCAGTACAGTCGCCGCCACCGCCCCGCAAGTCTGATCGTCGCCGCCCAATTAAGTGAGTTGTTCTAAGGTCCAAACCCTAAGTTTTAATTTCATTTTTTGAGGTAATATTTTTTAATTGTAGTGTACAATGACTTCTGAATTGTCATTGTTTGGTTATGTTATGCTTAAATACTTAAATTGATTTGTTGTTGTTCATGATTTGTTGATTCATTTTTTAGGTTTATTTGGTTTATAATTTGTAATTTGCAAATTGTAAGTATGAGTTGATTTGTAATTGTAAATATCAATTAGGAATTGGAATTAGACTAATAATATATTTGAATTGGAGTTTGGTTTGATAATGTAATTGATTCATGTTTATCAATTTTAATTAGGAAATGTCAAGTAATTCACATTCACCTAATTTAAACAAGTCCAAGGCTAAGGGGAACGAAGAATGCATTTGTAATTTTCATTTTTACTTTATGTATTTTTTTCATTTCTCTTTAGATTGTAAGACTAAGCATTTTGGAAATTCGAATGTAAAACGTTAAGTATTAAACAATTTGCATTTTAGTGTTTTTTTCCAAAAAAAATTATACGAATGTCCGACGTCTGTAATTTGTCCCCCCACTTTGAAAATACTGGCTCCGCCACTGGGCATGGGTCAGTCGGTCATTATGGGCCTGTGGACCTCTTGCTGCTTCCAGCAAAAAACTTCGAATTGGGAGGGCGATCCTCCCGGTGAACTGACCATACCCCAAACCGACACAGGTGAACAAGTAGAGTATACTAGCTAGGGCGCTTCCTTGCTGTTATCATGACGGCTAAGGACATTTTTTCCAGCAAAGGGTACCTTTGCTCAGCCTCGTTTAGAACCTGGCTGACAAAATAGATGGGTAGTTGGGTCTTGATCCGCTTAACCAACAGTCGAGCCGAACTTGAAATGAACCACAAAAAAGTCATGTTGTATCAGGCTTGTGCTAAAACTTCAAAATTGGGCCACATGCACCGCCCGACCCATGTGTTGTGCCCTATTGGCGAGCTCCCTTAAGAATTTTTCTTTTTTCCCTTTCCTATTGAAAATGAGCCAGTCAACACGTTATATTAAGGCGCGTCAAGCATATCAGGTGGGACCAGACCCTCGTGCTAACCAGGCTCATCACAACTGGTGTTGGACTCAGTGAATTGAGCCCTAACTCCTAACTTAATTAAGTCCCATATATATATATATATATATATATATATATATATATATATATAGAGAGAGAGAGAGAGAGAGAGAGAACAGCCTCTTTTTAATTAATTCTTTGTATTGTCGCATTAATTATACGGTGAGAATCTGAAATGCTTGAAGTATGCAACTTACATAACGTAAAATATTTCTATATATTAGCAAATGATATAAAATTTTGAAATTATAAAGATATACATTGAATCTTTGATATAAATCCAACATCTTAAACATCAATATTTGTCTTATATACTCAAAAACCTTATCTAAGTAAAAAAATATTCCCATAAAACAGGTAGAAATGAAGTACTATTATTAGTTTTTTCTTTAGCAAAAAGTACTATTATCAATTTGGTTAAATAGAAAAGAACAAATGCACAAAAATCTTTGGCATAATTGATGCTCATTAGTCATCAGGTTTGCTGAATTAAGAGATACGGTAAATTGGTGAGCTGATGACTCAAATGTTTAGTTACAGACTGACTGGAAGCAACGTTTTGAAGCTTGTCTTATGCTCCTCGTGTCGAACGCTTTTCGATTCTCGTGGGTAACACCTCCACACACAAAAAAAGAAACACACAAGGAAAAAACAAGAAAATATTCTGAAATGGTATTTAGTGAAACTTTGATATTTTTCATTTACCTTCCTTTTAAAGATATAAAATTAACTCATTGGAGTACCACATGTACAATATAATAAAACTAACATATATACTTCAGCGGCTTTTTTTAGATGATCCGTTTTGACTTTAAACACTATTCACATACATGACTTTGACTATCTTTTGTGATTTTTATTTAAGGAAAAATATAGATCTTGTTAGATTCGCCTCAACTCTCAATGTTTATTTTTAAATATCAACCTTTTGTAATTTTTGCTTATTGAGAATTAAAGATATAAAGATTCAAAATAGTATCTCGGCAAGTGTCCACAAAAGAAATGGGTCAACTTAAAAACGGATGAAATACTTATCAAATTAGATCAAATATAGACAAAAAGTCACAAAACATGATCGCAGATGAATTTTGATAATTTTTGCTGACTCTCTTTCACATCGTTGTTTGATACGATTTTCAATGATCAGGGGGTATATCATTTTTTAAAAGTAAAACTTAACTTAATTCAATTGCTTGTACATGAAAAAATAACATCTGCCGCAACACTGGATAAATGTCCACAAACAAATCGATTTGGTAGAAGAAAATAAAAACTTAAAAGCAAAGTTATGAGACACTCGCCTTGAGAGAGATAAAAACGTATTATATTTTTGTTTTATTCTTTTGAAGTGACGCACATTATATAGGTAAGTATAACTCAATGCATATGAAAAAAAACTTTCCATTAGAGTGTTATTAACTTATTATAAACAAAAAGTTGAAAACGATAGATCAAGATGTGAAGGGTTTACTATCACCTTAAAGGATAGTGGTAAGCGCCTTCATTGAAAAAAGGAATCAAGGAGTAAGAGAGAAAAAATGAGGAGAGCTAGACAAAGGGATCGGGGGAGGAAGTCGGCTTTTTGGATTGTTGAGAGTGAAAATTGAAATGAATTCAACAATTATCACAAGTAGCTTAATGTTTCAAATATTCAAAAATCATGCCGAGACTATAATTTTACTTAGCAAAAAAAAAAAAGGCTAAAAGTAATATACATCCGTTCTTTTAAGTTGGTTTTAGTTACTATTCATGTGGTTAAATATTGAATAGTTCGACCTTATTTTTTCTTAATATATTACAAAAAATATCATTATGTATGTAGGATCTTGTTAGATTTGTCTCACTGTATATTCTCATATTATCAACTTTTTTATAATTTTTACTAATACATGATTAAATATACGGTTTTTTCACCAAATACCCCTGACAAATAAATTTATTCACCAAATACCCCCACTTTTTTCAAAATTCACCAAATACCCCTGACCTTTAAAAAAATTCACCAGATACCCCTGACATTTCAAAAAAATACCAAAAATGCCCTTTTTGGCTAACAGACGTTAGTAATCCGTTAATTAATTAACTAATTAACCTTAAAAACCCTAATTAGACCCTAATTAAACCCTAAAAACCCTAAAACTCTAACTAACCCTAAAACCCTAACTAACCCTAAACCCACCCCCAAGCCCACCACCCCCCACCCCACCTTTGACCCACCACCCCCACCCCCCACAACTCCAACCCCACCCCCTCCCCCCCCCCTCCCCTCGCCGCCTCGCCTCCCCCTCCCCCACCCCGACATCCCGCAGCCTCCCCCACCCCCGTCGAATCTTAACCCCACCCCCCACAACTCCAACCCCACCAGCCCCCTCACCCTCCCCCTCCCCCGCCGCGCCTCCCCCTCCCCCCCCCCGACATCCCGCAGCTCCCCCACCCCCGACATCCCACGGCTCCCCCACTCCCGTCGAATCCTAACCTCACCCCCTTCACCCCCACCTTGACCCCCTAAACAACCCACGTCGCGAGACCCACTCCCCATTCCGCCCCACCACAACAGTCCCCCCTCCCCCAGCCCCGCCGCACACCTTCGGGTTGTTCCACTTCCACGAAAAACACCCCAACCCCTTCGATTTCCGCGAAAAAGCCGAGTGCATCTGAAATCTCGGATTTGCCTAAGATTGCTTGAGGGGTGGGGATGGATGCGAAAAATTCGTGGGGGTGGGGGGGAGGGGAAGGTGGGGGCTGCGTGGGTTGTTTAGGGGGGTGGGGTTAGGATTCGACTGGGTGTGGGGGAGGGTGGGGAATCGACAAGGGTGGGGGAGCGCCAGAAGGGTCGACGGGGGTGGGGGCGCTCATGGATGTCGGGGTGGTGGAGAGGAGCGCGGCAGGGGGGAGAGGGGGAGTGGGGTGGGGTTGGAGTTGTGGGGGGGGTGGTGGGGGGTGGATTTAGGTTAGTTAGGGTTTTAGGGTTAGTTAGAGTTTTAGGGTTTAATTAGGGTCTAATTAGGGTTTTTTAGGTTAATTAGTTAATTAATTAACGGATTACTAACGTCTCGTTAGCCAAAAAGGGCATTTTTGGTATTTTTTGAAATGTCGTGGGTATCGGTGAATTTTTTTAAAGGTCGTGGGTATTTGGTGAATTTTGAAAAAAAGTGGGGGTATTTGGTGAATAAATTTATTTGTCGGTGATTTGTGAAAAACCGTTAAATATACACTTCCTCCGTTCCGAATTAAATGCAACAAATGCACTTTTTCACTATTCACACTTTTCATTTTGACTAAGATTTGTGATTTATACATTATGAAAAACATAGCCAAGTGAGATATTGTTAGAGTGCCACGTGGGCTCGTTCCTTTGATAGACACGCCTTTTATATATTTGTATAAATACTTCATCGATCTCATATTAATTGCAATAATAGTCTTTACCGTTCGTCAATACAATGCAAAGGATTAAAGTGCAATCTACATGTGGCTTGGAATTTAGATTTTTTTTTATTGATAACATAAAAGACAAATTACATGCCTTTCCAAATAAAAAAAAAAAGACAAATTACATTGGTTTAACTATTATAAATTTTTAAGATAAATTTAGATATATAATGTAACTTTTTAACGGTAGCACAAACTTATACTAGAAAACTGGCAATACGGGATGTAGGCGTTCTTTTGAACCGAATTTGGGCCAATTGAAGCGAATGCGGAAACCGATTGAACCGAATGCGAGCCCGATTGAACCGAGACTACGAGAAATTGAAATGCATAACTGAACGTCTGAACTGAACTGAACTGCGAGAAACTAAACTAAACTAAACTGAAAATAAGTCCAAAAAAACAGGGTCGTAGCTATACATATAAGAATTGTACTTGTCTTATACTTTTATTAAAAAAAAGAAAAAAAAATATATATCATAATGATATAGAATGAGCAAAGATGAATTCCAAGTTTGAGGAGTAAACTACCAACCAATGCCAATCTGGAACACCTCAAACTGATTCATCCTTTCAGCTCGTGGCCTCTACGACTCCACCCCATTTAATTTTACATCATCATAATTCATAGACAAGAAAATAAAGCTTCGTCAAAAACAAATTCTTCAATTAATAAATTCCCCAACACCATACTTAACTTTAAATCTCTCATTTATGATATAATAATAAATTCATAAAGTATGAGGTGTGAGGTGTCTACTAAACTACCCAAAAAACGAAGCAGCAAAAACCCAAAAAACCTGTCACTTTCTTGTTCACCGAGTGGCACAGAGCGCCAAATCCAACCTTCTTCTTCTCCCTCACTTCACTTTTTCATTTTTTTTTTCTGGGTTTTCTTCTTTTCTTTCTCTCAATTCCATTTTTTAACCCAGAAAAATAGTAGAGAAAAAGCAAAAAGTATGTATTACCCAGCTTTCCTTTTCATCTAAAAAGGACCATTATGAACTTTAAAACAAATTTTTAATGAAAGAAGAGAGAGAAAGAGGAGAGAGAAAATCACACCTGCTTGTTCCTCAAATTTCTAAAAACGGGCCCTAAAACTACAGTCTTTCAAAACCAAATCTCTTTGCTATTTACCAACCACTCTGTTTTTTTTGGTTTTCAGCTCTCCAAATCTCAGGTAGGTCACCTGAATTTAATCTTCACTTCTACTATAAATTATTTCTAATTTTGTCCTTACATTTTTCTCCTCCTCCTAATAATTAGTACAAAAAAGATTCAATCTTTATTACTAAGTATTCTTCTAATAATTAGTAATAATTATTCTTGGTTTGAATTAGTTTGTTGGGTTTTCTTCTTCTTCTTCTTGTTCATATGTTTTTCATTTGGTTCATAGTTTCTATACATTTTTGGCAAAAAAAGGGCTTCAATTGAAAAAAAACCCAGTTGCTAAAAATGTATAAATTATCCACTCAATTTAAGCAAAGTGGTAATTTTTTGATTTCACCACCTCCTACCATCTCTCCTCCACCATTCCCAGCTCCTTCTACTAGAAATAATTCACCATCTTCATCATCTTCTGGTAGTAAGATTAGCCCAGTTGTTCTATTAATTATAGTAATTTTAGCCATGATTTTCTTTGTTGCTGGAATTCTTCATCTTTTAATTAGATATTTTATGAAAAGACCCTCTTTTTCGATTTTTCCATCTAATTCAAGAAACACAGATAACAGTAACAATAATTCAACTTCTGAGGCACTTCAAAGGCAACTTCAGCAGCTGTTTAGACTCCATGATTCAGGGTTAGATCAAGCTCTCATTGATGCTTTACCTGTTTTTTATTACAAAGATGTAATGGGTATGAAAGAGCCCTTTGATTGTGCTGTTTGTTTGTGTGAATTTTGTGAGCAAGATAAGTTGAGATTACTTCCATTGTGTAGTCATGCTTTTCACATTAGCTGTATAGATACATGGCTTTTGTCCAATTCAACTTGCCCTCTTTGTAGGGGAAGTCTTTTGGGTTGTTCTGGGTTGGAAAACCAAGAATTTAGCTTGGATTTCTGGAGGGCATTGTCATTTGGGCGGTCTATCGATTGCGAAAGTAGCTTTCGGATTGGCCATTCTTTCAATAGTAATCATCTTAATTACAATAAGCCTACTATCATGGAAGAGAATGCTGGTGAAAGGAGGGTTTTCTCTGTAAGATTAGGGAAGTTTCGGAGTGTGGATGATCGCGGTGAGAAGGGTGAGTCGATTAAAGAACACGAAAGTGGAGAGACGAGTGGTTGTGATGATGGCGGTGGTGGTGGTGGTGGTGGAAGTAGTCAGTTAGATTCAAGGAGATGCTATTCATTGGGGTCATATCAATATGTGCTTGCTGATTCAAATTTGCAAGTGGCATTGTCACCAAATAGCGGTGATAGTGTTGTTAGTGGTGGTGATACAAAGATTAATAAAATGATGGGACAAGTGAATGGGGATTGTTTGGTTGATGGAGATATTGAAGGAAAGAAGATTAGTAGGAGGAATAGAAGGGAGAGTTTTTCTGTCTCTAAGATATGGCTTTGGTCTAAGAAGGGCAAGTTACAAGGTTCATCAGAAACCAATTTTCATGTTAATGGTGGTCCACCTCCTCTTAATGTTGTCTTACCATTGTCTACTAGGGATCATGTCCTTGACTGATTTTTCTTTGTTGTTTTTTGTAATATTCTTTTTGGCCATCTTGATCAATGAAGCAAATGTTATTTTACCACAATCTTTCTTTTGATCTTATACTTTTGTTGGTTTCTGGATGTCATTTTTGTTGTATGGAATACCATTGTCACTGATATTGAAACTCATACTCTTATGGTGCACTGTGCCTCTTTAGTGACTTTTTAATTACTGTTTATTTCTGTTCTTTTGTTGCATGAAGTAGCATTAATGCATTAAGTTTTGTCAATGTGACCACATGTACATTGTAACATTAGTGAAATGACGTACTTCCTCCGTTCCAAATTAAACGCAACAATTCTCATGGCACGGACTCCTAGTTGAAATTTCTTAAGAGGTGATTAGAAAAAGGGAGGGTAAGTGTTTAGTTTAATTAAGCACCACCAACTACCACCACCACCTAATACAGCCACCACCTACTCCACCAAGGCACCACCACCACCGAGGCACCGCCACCACCACCACCACCACCAAGGCACTCCGCAACACCACCGAAACGCCACCACAATCAAAACACTACCAACACCACCGAAATCCACCACCAATTTCACCACTAACACCACCGAAATCCTCCACCAAACCCCAATTTCACCACTAACACCACCGAAATCTATCAAAAAAACCCTAAAAATACCACCACAAGGCGCAAACTACAACCTTAACCACCGAAATTCCAAACCCCAAATCAACCAAAAAAGAAGAGAAGAGAGGGAGATGGAGATGTGATGGTGAAGAGAGTTAAAGAGTGTCCCCAAACTACCATTAATCCTCTATGCCGCTTCCTTAAACAACTTCCATAAACCGATCGAGAAGAGAGAGAATCGCGGAGAGAGAACGAAAGAAGATGGAGGTGAGGGATTTGTTGTCGGCGCCGGTAGAGGAGAGCGAAGGTGACTGGAGGATGGAGGATGTCGGTGGTCTTGGGTTGGTGGGGGAGGAGATCGAAGGCGGAAATCGCGACCGATTGTTGTGGGTGTTGGTGGAAATCGTGCCTCGGTGGGTTGAATTTGTGGAGTGGTGGGTTGATTTACGGGAGTGGTGGGTTGATTTCTGGGAGTGGTGAAGAGAGAGAAGATGGTTGTGATGGCGATGATGGTGTCCGAAATCGCGGAGGCCGGAGATAGGAGGATGGTGGCGGTATGAAGATGGTGGTGGGTCGGTGATGGTGACGGTATGATGATGGAAGTTGGTGGTGGTGGATGATGGTGGATATAGGTGTTGGGTGATAAAGATGGAAGTTGGTAGTGGATGAAGGACTGAAGGTGATGAACTGATGATGATGGTGGTCAAGGTGGGTGTTGGAGAGAGAGAGGGGGGGTGAAGTTTTGGTAGATTAATGTTGGTTAGGTTAGTAATTAATTTTTTTGGGTTGTATAATATGTGTTTTAATTTTTAAGTAAGGGTATTTTTGTAATATCACATTCAAAATTCATACTAAAATAAGAAAGTATGAGTTTGTTGCATTTAATTTGAAACTGTCAAAAACGGAAACTGTTGCGTTTAATTTGGAACGGAGGAAGTAATATACTTTGTCTACTGAGTGGGCAATCTAGAGATAGACATAAATAAATAATGGATCCAATTCAGTAATATAATGTTTAATCTCTATTTCTAGTGGGTGGATTATCTTATCTTGTCTAGAAATGACGACTTTAACATTAGCGAAAGAATATTGATTGGTTAGTTCCTCGAACACTGCTTTCGTGAAGCTAGCTAGGAAACTGATTGGCCTACAAATAAGGGTGTAAGCTAGCAAAATTAATACGTTTGCAGGATTCTCATTCTGATCTTGTGAGTTTATTTAGTGAGGAGATTTTAGGTGTGGGCCTATTGCTCAACCACCTTTATTTCCTATGTAAATTTATATTGTTACTGAAGCTTGAGCAGTTTATGCATTTGTATTTTTCTGCTCACAATTTACTTCATTATTGGTACCTTAACTGTGATAAGTCCAAAATATTGACAAGGACTTCAATTCTTGCTGGTCCAGGCTAGGTTATGGTTTGGAGATGATGTAGAAGAATGAGAAAATAAAGGAAAAGTGAAAACTAAACAAAAAGATAAAAAGTGTGATGGTTCAACCAAAAGTGGAAAAAGGAAACAGTAACTTAGTGGTGAAATTTATTCTCCTACTTTCTTAGTTTCTTTCTCCCACTTTGATGCAAAAGAAACAAAGAAAGCATAAGTTCCATTATCTTTAATGACAGATCTCTGGAAAAGTCAAATAGGGTAAGACGGCATCACGTTATGATTGTCAACAGTAATTGGAGCTTCTAATACTATTTAGTTTTGGAGTGTTTTTGCAGTTAAATACAAGCTTTTCTTGGCTTTGTTTAACATAATTCATGCATTCAGACAGATATAGCTGTCTGCAAGAGATTAGGTAAGACTTAAGAGTGTTAAGACTTCTGAACCATAATCCATTATGTGAGAGACAAATGTATAGTCATGGATTAATGAAGCCATTAAGGTGCCTGCCTGCATATTATCCCATAATTGTTAGAAATGGAGTACCTAAGACAACCTATATGAATATAAATTAATATGGACTAGTCCGGACTTATAAGAACTTATTAAAATTATTGGAACTTATCTGAACTTATTATTACTTATTATAAATTAGCTGAATTTATTATTAGTCTGTGTTGATCCAATGTTATTTGTTTGAAACTTGTGATTATGTTTATGATAATAAGATTTCACGAATATATTTTTATTTTGTCTGCAAGGACCCAAAAGATATAGCGTAAAACAAAAATTTGATTCTAGGTCTTGTTTTGAAGTGAAAATTAGATGAGAACTGTGTTTTTGCACAACCAACAGGGAGGGAGGAGGGGATCAAGCAATAGTAAAAATGAGACCATAAATTCACATTTGTCCATGTGGGTTTTGGCAACAATCTGTACTAAACGCACATAAGCAGCGCCTACTTGCAAATATGCAATGCATCAGAGTATTAAGTAGGCCAACTACGATAAGTCCAAGCTGATATAATTTTACGGGCCGAATTAGGTGGGCATTTGCGCATGTAGGCTGTAGCCATGTACTGCTTGAGACTTGACAGCCCTTGTAAGAAAGCAAAGTTTGGAACCTACATATTCTCCTTAAATGTCATTAGTTGCAATACTTGCATCTTTATTTTATTTGAACCAAATTTACCTATCACCCTCCAATTTTATAAGGCTTTTATGTTTGCAAATCGCCCAGTGCTAAACGTAGGATTGCGTAAGTTATCCGTATAAATTTACAGGGTTTATTTTATAAAATATAAATTCAGTTTAGATATACTCATGGCTAATAATTAAGCTCTAAGAAATTAAGATAAGCTCAATTCAATGTCAGTAAACATAATTCACATTGGTTAAGTTTATGGCCAATAAAGGTTACTTGAGTATAATTAAATGCTCCAATAGGTTCCTATTAGTTAAGTCCATGGATAATAAGATAGGTTTAGTATTGATAGAATATAAAACCAATTTTGGGCATCCAACCATTAGCTTAAACTGGTCATTAGATAAGAAATATATTGTTCTATATAAAATAATATAACAATATATAATTCCAATGCAAAACATTAAATGCTTTGCATTGGAATTATATATTGTTATATTATTTTATATAATTATGAGTAATTCCATAGAACAATATATTACTTATCTATCGAGTCTTGCACATACTTATCTAGCACCTCGGAGAGTCCGTTAGCGGGCTCGTATTCATTAAGGTGGTCCGTTCTCTTCAAAATATTAAGTTTGAATCGTTGCCTAATTTTAAATTAAAAAAATGCGATTTTTTTGGTCTTATGCATGATGCATCTAGTAAGGACATTATTATAACTACATAGTAGTATTTGTAGAGCTCACTAGTCACAATACAATTTCGAACCCCACTAGAAGCACTTTGGGGGTGGGTTTCCTTACCTTCCCCCACTCCTAAAGGGTAGGGATGGCAATGAGTCGGGTCTGGGTCAGGTCCGCTTGGACCCAGGCCCATATTCGTTATTTTTTTACAAACCAGACCCAACAGATTTTTCAGACCCAGATCCGCTGGGTCTAGCGTGTCCATGGGTCCTAAATGGGTCGTTCTTAGATTTTAGTTTTCGTCACATTTTTGAATCTATGTAATTAAATTTTTTTCGCCTTAACATATATAGGTTCTGCATCCATGGGTAAAGCATTATCTAAACAAATTTTTAAAAAATAACTCATAAATTCTCAAGATGTTAGGACTTACAAGTCTTAGATAGAGTTAACACTAACGAGTTCACAAAATCACAACTTAAAATACCTTAGAGTTTATGTAAATTTTTTTAATATTTAAATGGGTATGTGGGTCGGGTCTGGGTCTGGCATATGTGGACCGGGACCCGACCCATGCTCTCTGAGACCCAGACCCGTTGGGTCTAAAAAGTCTGGACCCAGACCCTTATAGATGAGTCTGGTCCGGGCGAATCTGGGTGGATCCATTGCCATCTCTACACCATAGTATAGGGCCTGTGTAGCTAAATTAGATTAACATGCGTGAAATTAATGTCAAATAGGGCACTTCTCCTTACCAATAAAAAAAAAAATCACAACACAATGATAGATAGAATTAAGAGGTCATCAACATGGGGTCGGCACGACCTAAAAATGGGCAGGTTTCGGGCATGATTTTTCGGCTCGTGGTTTGATCCCAGCTCGATTTTTGGCAAAAAAAACCGAGCCACGGGTAACTTAATATATGGAATACTAAGCAAAATTTCGGCCCGATTTGAAAATGACCCGCAAAGTCGCTTGTCGCCCGAATTAACGGGGTTTGGAGCAGAAATTTCGATCCGAAACTTGACCCGGTTGGCTCGAGGCTTTGGCCCAAAACGGGCCACTTTTTTTTGTCAACACAAATTATTAGAATAGGCGGTCTAATTTTAACTTAAAATTAGACAGGACCCAAGCCTACATTCTTCCAACAAGCTCATTTATCTCACTCTAACCCAACACTATCCTTAGACATTTCGCGCCAACTTAGTCGTCCCTTTTCTCTCCCTTTCCTTTGTTTCCCTTTGAATCTCGAACTACAACGAACAATGTGATAAACTAACACGTCAGTCTTACTTTATGGATTAAACTAGTCACTGACGAAGAATATTTTGGTCGTTGGACAAAACACCTAAGGTCAAACTACCTAATTAGTCCACTAACCTAGGTAAAGTGGCAAGCAAGGGTCATTCTTCCCGGAAGGACTAAGGAACATCAACATGTGTTAACCAAACAATAAGCTAGGCCGAAATCAAGTCGGAAATTGTCAATAACCAACTAAGAACTACGAAAATAACTAAATATCAAAGATAACTAAAATTAGGAGATGGGATTAAACACCAACTAATCATGAAATAGGCATAAGAATACCAAACATAGCTATAATGCATGAACACTACTTGAATTAGCTATTGACCCAACATAAAACTTTCATCCTATTCTCATAGGCGAATAAATTCTCAAAGACATCAAATAAGGACTCTCATCCATTACTAACATATTCCGAGGTTCAAATAAGCCCAAGTCAATAATAGAAATCAATAGGTCACACTCTCATGCCAACCTAAATCAATATACTCCAATCCAATACAACATTCAAGTGATCAAAGAGAATGCAATATAGATTAGAAAAGCTAGACAAACAATAATTTAATCACGCAAATATCCAAATCCAATCTCAAATGCCCAATTCAATCATGGTTGGGTTTTCACCAAAACCCTAACCAACAAACTACTCCATGAATACAAAAATGAGGCCTTTAGAGAAATTAAGCACTAATAACATGATTATAATCATTAATCTAACAATAAACATAAACCACATATTATTAAACTAAGCATGAACAATTAATTTAATAAAAACAATTAAAATAAGAAACAAAAGAGGAAAGAGAGTAAGAAATTCTTATTGATAGATGAAAAGAAAACTTCAAATCTTCTTGTCACTAGATGATTATCCAAAATCTTCCCTTTTTCATTGATTTTCTCACTTTCTCTCTCTAGGTTTTGAGACTTTCTCGCACTTAAAATCATAATCTAAGACTAATGGAGCCTAACCTCCCCTCAACTAGGGTCTGCCCTCATAAATTAGGGATGAGTCCTATTTATACGTACAACTCTTACATCATTAATGAGTCGCGAAAATAACGAGTTGTCCGGAAAATTTGAAAGGAGCGGGCGCTCTTTTGTAAATAGGAGCGGGCACTCCTAAGGAAACTGGTATTGGCAGAAAGTTGGAGCGACCGGGGGAGCGGGAGCTCCAAATAACAAGGAGCGGGCGCTCCTTTGAAAAAGGAGCGGACGCTCCTAAGAAAACTTGGCAAACAGTTCAACTTCAAATGGCCATAACTTTCTCGTTTTCATCCAAATCAAGCATGTGACTTATCGTTGGAAAGATAACGAGCCAAATTTTAATATCCAATTTGAATCAATGCAAGATGATTTGTGGTCTGTAATATATGGTCGTTCGAAGTGGACCATGTTGTGAACTTTGCTTCTTCAACTCCCATTTGCCTTCGTCCGTTCATTATTCATGCTTTACTCCTCATTTGTGCATTCCTTTGGCTTTTATAGGTGAAATCAAAAGTATATTTTAATAGAACCTACGAAGAACCAAGAAAACAAATGTAAAAAGTAACTCGAAAAGTAAAACAAAGACACAAATCTAAAAAGAACTAGTAAAACAAAAAGGTGCAATTTAAGCAAAACAAACATATAAAAGGGGTAAAATAGAAAAGAAAGGTTAGATATAGGGAAAAATAAAGGGTTTAGAGTGATATAAATATCACTCATCAGTCACTAAAGAGATTAAACTAGTTACTAAATGGATTAAAGAATGTGAGAACTAAATGGATTAAGCTGGTCATTAAATAGATTAAACTAGTCACTTCATTCAGAAAGATATATGTTCTCTTTTTAATATTAAGTTTGGGACGTTCTGCCTAATTTTAAATTAAAAGTAAGCGATCTTCTTACAAGACCAACTGTTTCGTCAAAGCCTTCCCGACACGTGGTCACCTCTACTACAATTCAACCAATTCCCGTAAGAAATAAAAAAGAATTCAACCAATTAAAGTTTTTCGAATACCAAATAAATTTTGGATCATCGAGTATTAATATTTGTCTTGGCCGAACAATCCCAAACAAAAACATTTACTCCCTCCGTCCCAGAGTATTCTTTACACTTTCCTTTTTTCATTTGTCCCATAATACTCTTTACACTTCTATTTTTGGATATGACCACTATTATTTTAATCTTTTAGCTTTTAAACATTGGCCCACACTCTTTCTCCTCCAAATAAAATAATACCACTCCTATTACATACCAACTCTAACCATGGCCCACATTCTCTCTCCTTAAAATAAAATACTACTACTTTTACTAACTACTAACTCCTATCACATCTACTTTTCTATAAAATAACAATTGATAATCAAACAACAACTTATCATCTAAAACTACGTGTGCCTTGATAAGTGTCAATAGTATTTTGGGACAGAGAGAGTATATATTCTTCCCCGTAAAAAAACAACTCTTTTGACGAGAACCCATGACAAAAGAATCCAATCACAAAAAACTGTGACTTTCCACTCTCTCTCCTCACTCACTTAACTCACTCACCCAACTCAATTCTCCAACAATGGCGATAGACAGACCTACAGTAGAAAGAACAACCTTAAAAATCTCAAACATCCCATTAACAGTGACAGCACAAGACCTCTTCGACTTTCTCGAATCAACAATTGGTAAAGCCACAATCTTTGCCCTCGAAATCTTCACTGACAAAAAAAACTGGAAATCAAAAGGTCATGGAAGAGTTCAATTTGAAACCCTTGATGCTAAATCTAAAGCAACCCAACTTTCTCTTCAAAACAACCTTAATTTCAGAGGTTTTCCACTTTCTCTCTCCTCTTCTCATGAAGATGTTGTGGTTCGACCCATTGACCCAAATCATAGGACTAAAATTGGGGATTTGTATGTGGGTTTGATGTCAAATGAGGATAATATGTGTGTGATTGAGACTTTTGAGAATGTTACTTTCTGGGTTATGCCTGATAGGGGTTGTGTTGAATTTCATGTTGAGTTTGATGAGAAATTGTATAAATTGGAGGTCAAATTTGATGATATTTTTGAGGCTTTTGGGTGTTATTTTGATTCTCAGTCTCCTGCTATTCTTCTTAAGGTAACTTTGGTTTTTTTTCCTCTTTTTTTTTTTGTTTTAAATTGTATTTTGGTGCTTAGAATTGTTAATTTTGTTGAATTGTTGAAATATAGTTTGAGGGTTTTGATGATTGATGTTTTGTGCTTAGAGTTTATGCTAGTTTTATGAACTTTATGGGTTTTGGTAGCGGTGTGGGTTGTTTGTGGATTTTTATGGGATTGTGATGATCTGATTTTTATTGTTGAAGACTACGATTGTTGGTTAATGGTTACTCTTACATCTCTATTAATTGATTGCAAGATAATTTACATTGTATGTAAATATAAAGCTAAGCATTGTGTAAAAGTATAGGCAAAACTGGCTGAGCGCATGTGAAGTTAAGCTTTGGTATAAGTATATTTTCCATGATATCTAGTGTGTCTTCCACAGACCACAATGTATGTCTTGCATGTGTGGGATGTGTCACTTGTCTACGTAGTATTCACGCGGTGCAAAGGTGACTTTCGCGAAGGAATTACATAGGCATAAGCAGTAACAATGTAGCCAATGTTTAGGGGGGTGATTTGGGTTTTAGTTTGAAAGCAGTAAGGGGTAAATCAACTTGATTACTTCAAAGATGGGACTTGGGATGAAATTATTAAGGTGGCTCTTATCTTTGGCAGTAAGGGGTAAATCAACTTGATTACTTCTAAGATGGGACTTGGGATGAAATTATTATGGTGGCTCTTATCTTTTGTAAGTGGTGGCAGTGGTGTTGTTCTGTGGAAGTCTTGATACTAAGTTTGCATTTGTATAGTCTATTAGTGATCTTAGATTGTTAATAGCCTGTTTATCCATTTCAAGACTAGCATTATGCGGAGAAATTACTTGTTTTGAACTTTAGATGACTTACTGCTTCGACCTTTTTGGCTTGTTCACTGAGTTGTTTACAGCTTGGTCTAATCTACCCCTTCACACATGTGGAACCTTAAACATGTGATTTAGTATTTATAATAATATGCTAGAATCACCCCAGCTTACGTATTTTCTGTTTGCTTCTTCCATTTACTTGTCCTTTTGCGACCATGATTCTACCTTTTTGGTGCAATCTTTGATGTGCTGTTGCAGCTCAAGTATGCACCAAAAATATATCAGAAGATTTCTGGGCCCAATTTGCGTACAAGGTTCAGTGCTGACCGCTATCATATTTGCAAGGAAGATCTTGAGTTTCTCTGGGTTCGTACTACAGATATCTCAAATAAAAAATCCATTGGACTATCTTCTGCCATTTGTTGGGAAATTGAAGAGGGGTCGATGGGTCTGGAGTTTTTTTCCACCATTCCCTTTTACAAGAAAACTTTAAACAGTTTCATTTTAGAAGAATATGACGACTATTCTTCTGTCTCCGGTCTTGTTCCTCTTTTAAAGTGTGATAACATTTCGAAATTGGATTACGAAATCCTTTTTCAAATCAACTCCCTAGTCCACACCCTCAAAATTAGTCTTGCTGCTGTGACTACAGAGTTGATTGATTTTCTCACTACTCTGAGCTTAGACACGGCTCTTATGGCTCTCCAAAAGTTGCATAAGTTTAGTTCAACATGTTATGAGCCACTTTCATTTATCGAGACTCAGGTACAAGCGTTAGATAATGCACGGAGTAATAGTCTGTCAGCAAGAAGCCGCTTGAAGAACGATAATATAATGAGATGTCATAGGGCTTTAGTGACCCCAACAAAAATATGCCTCTTGGGTCCTGAACTGGAGTCTTCGAACTATGTCGTCAAGAACTTTGCAGCCTATTCCTCAGATTTCATGAGAGTTACTTTTGTAGATGAAGACTGGGGTAGGCTACACCCAATTGTTGTGTCAGCCAGTACTGAGCAAGGCATATTCTCGAAACCATTTAGAACAGATATTTATCACCGGATATTGTCTATTCTTCGAGAAGGGATTGTGATTGGGAATAAAAGGTTCGAGTTTTTGGCTTTCTCAGCAAGCCAACTCCGGTCGAATTCTGTGTGGATGTTTGCTTCTAATGATAAAGTGAAGGCAAATGATATACGCGAATGGATGGGTAGCTTTAACAAAATCCGCAGTGTTTCAAAATGTGCAGCTAGGATGGGCCAACTGTTCAGTGCCGCTCGGCAGACAATGGTTGTTCCTGTGCAGGATGTGGAAGTTATTCCTGATATTGACATAAACTCAGATGGTATTGACTACTGCTTCTCAGATGGTATTGGAAAGATATCTCTCTCTTTTGCTAGACAAGTTGCACAAAAGTATGGGGTAGACCACACTCCATCTGCATTTCAGATCCGTTATGGTGGTTATAAAGGTGTAATAGCTGTGGACCGGAATTCCTTCCGTAAGCTATCTTTGCGTAGTAGCATGCTTAAGTTTGAATCCAAAAATAGAATGCTTAATGTAACCAAGTGCTGTAAGTCTCAGGCATGTTACTTGAATAGAGAGATTGTTACTCTTTTAACCACCTTGGAAGTTAAGGACGATGATTTGGAAGCATTGTTGCAGGACCACATGCGCCTTCTGGGAAGTATGCTCACAAGTAGAGATGCAGCTTTAGCTGTGCTTGAGAGCACAGATATGGGTGACAGTAAAACTCTTTCTAAAATGTTGCGTCATGGTTATGAACCAAATGCAGAGCCTTACCTCTTCATGATGCTTCGAGCTTACTTGGAGAGCCAATTGTCTGATCTGAGAGGGAGATGTCGCATCTATGTTCCGAAGGGCCGTGTTCTGCTTGGATGCTTGGATGAGACAGGGATTTTGAACTACGGCCAGGTGTTTGCCCGTATAACCCTTAGGAAAACTGAACTTGAGAATGTAGATCCGAATATTTTCCACAAAGTGGATGAGAAAACTGCAATACTTACAGGGAAAGTGGTTGTCACCAAGAACCCTTGCTTGCACCCTGGTGATGTCAGAGTGCTTGAGGCTGTTTATGAGGTGGCCTTAGAGGAGAAGGGACTAGTTGACTGCCTGATCTTTCCACAGAAAGGAGAAAGGTAAGAAAAGTTATCTACTTCATCATTTATGACCATTGGCAGTCTGTATCTTGTTTTATACAGCATCGTTTTCAGTAATCAGTGTATTGCTCGGTCCATCTTTTGGTTGATGTTTGTTCTACTATGATTTAATCAGAATTTTTGGTTTCATGTAGAGTGACTTTCTAGATGATTGTTTATTTGAAGCTCATTTTTGGAACCCATCTCATTATAAGAAAAAAGATTTGATCGATGTTTTGATAGCTTCAACGGGGTTGTAAAGAGAAACTGCTGGTCAGATTTTCTCTTAAGTTTTTATTTGGAACGGGCTACATTAAATGTCTCACTAAGGCTTTCTTCTCCGAACTTTCTTTTCACTAATTTCAGGAAAATAAGTAAAGATGAGCTCAATGAAATTGACGATTAATTAGTTAAAGTAACTTAAGTGCAGGGCCAATTAGTACAAATAACTTAAGTGCGGGGCCAACAAGTTATGATAAGTCAAGTGCATGGCCTATAAGCTCTCGTAAAGAAAGTTCAGGGCTAATACGTTCAGACTTGTTAAGTTCAGGGCCAATAAGTTCATCCTAGTTAAGTTCAGGGATAAGAAGTTCAGACTAGTTAAGTTCAGAGCCAATGAAGGCTATCCTGAAGTGTTACCTCGTTCTTAATTTTATCAAAATATTATGTTTGTTAATCCCTTTCCGTTTCAAGGATCAGATAGGGGTCTTAGTTTGTCGCGTATCTGGTAAAACTTTGTTAAATTCTTTGCTGGTCGTCTTTTTTGATTGAGCTATCTTTTATTTCTTCCCTACCTTGGAGACCAACACTTTTCTAATGTATATATGCAATCCCTTTCGTGGGACAGGCAGTGAAACACTGTGATAAAAATAGTGTGTATATATAATCCAGAGAAGTGCCAGAATTAGCTAATTTGTCTACTGTACTTGATTTCCATTTTACATGCAGGCCTCATCCAAATGAGTGCTCCGGTGGCGATTTAGATGGCGATCTATATTTCATAAGCTGGGATGAAAGACTGATACCGCCAAAAACTGTGCCCCCCATGGACTATAGTGCGTCCAGGCCTCGGATCATGGATCATGACGTAACTCTGGAGGTTCATATCAAACCAAACATCTTGTTCTATTTGTCACACTAATTTTTTAACCCCTCCCCAATCCCTGAAGAAGAGAATCACACTTTCTATGAGATTGTAAAGCCATTCTAATTGTCAAACTATGCAGGAGATCCAACAATTCTTTGTTGATTATATGATCAATGACACACTCGGAACTATCTCGACGGCACACTTGGTTCTTGCAGACCGTGAGCCTGAAAAGGCTCTCAGTCCTAAATGTCTGCGCTTGGCTAACCTACACTCTATGGCGGTCGACTTTGCAAAGAGCGGTGCCCCAGCTGAGATGCCTAGGGTTTTGAAACCAAAGGAGTATCCTGATTTTATGGAGAGGTGGGATAAACCTACTTACGTATCCCAAGGGGTTCTAGGCAAACTTTACCGTGCCACTGTTGCTTCAACAATTCCAAAATCAGATTTTAGTTGGTCAGAGGAAACTGCTCGAGCTGCTTATGACCCTGATCTAGAAGTGCCTGGCTTTGAGACCTTCATTGATGCTGCAAAAAGCTGCAAGGAGTTGTACAGAGATAAGATGAGTGTATTGCTGATGTTCTATGGAGCAAATACTGAGGATGAGATCCTGACGGGTAACCTAAGGAGCAAGTCAGCATATTTGCAGAGAGATAACAGGAGGTATAGAGAGCTAACAGATAGGATAATGGTTTCTGTAAAAAGTTTACAGAACGAAGCAAAAGGATGGTTCGAGAATAGCTGCAAAGTACAAGATAGTCAAAAGATGGCTTCAGCATGGTACCGTGCTACTTATCACCCATCTCATTGCCATGACAGCGAGAATTGCCTGGGTTTTCCTTGGACTGTGAGTGATGTACTGCTTACCATAAAATCTGATAACCGGAAACAATCCTGAACCCTTTTCCCGTCCTTTTATCATAAAGCCATAGAATTTCTGTAGGTTACCCGCTGTTTGTATTTGGAAATTCTGGTGGTTATGTAGAATTTGTAGATGGTCATGAAGACAGGTAACGTGTTAAAAGCCTAAATACCCAGAAGGATGCTAACCCTTTAACTTCCTCTAGTTGTTTGCCGGGCCAGAAAGTCAAGAATTATCAGTTTATCTAGCTTAGCATCACCTTGGTGAAAGATCAATATGTATATTCATGGATGATCAATAATTGGAAAATACTTTTTAAAGTAGAAAACTTAACGCTTTGTTTGGATAGCAATTATGAAGGGAAAGATAGGGGAAGGAATGAAACGGGAGGGAAGGCTGAGCTTGCATATTCCCTTAAAATGTTTCTAATATTGATATGATTTGGCTCATTAAAAAGCAAGTAAAAATGAATGCTTTCTCTTCTGCCATGTAACATCTAAAGGAGGAAAAATGAGTCTCTCCTTTCCCTTCTCTCACTTTCCGCCAAATTATCATAAGAACACACTCTTCAACCAATCTAAAAAAATTCATCTATAGGAGAGATTATTTACAACCTGTTCCTCACATATTTGAAGGATTGGGTATTCCATTAATTGTCACCATACCATGTAATGTAATATAAATTGCACACGTTAATACACAAGCCATGCTAAATGAAACAAGTTTGATGTCACTAACTAGATTCTAACTTTCACTATAGTTATTATGAGATTTGACCAATAATAATTTATTGACTTTTAACATAAAGACAGATTCCAACAAAAATTTTTTTGAAGCAATTCTATAATTTACTATTGGATTTGATTTCCATAGTCTTCAACTCTTCATAGTAAAGGGTGAGTTTAAGAAGGACAATATGCTTTGATTGTGTTATATCGTTCTTGGGATAACTTTTATTAAAAAGGGGTGTACAATCGTTGCCCTAAAACTATCCCTGAATAAGTGAAAGGTTGAGAAAGCATTGCACCATATGCTTACTCAATTTCTAAATAAATGCAACACTTTAGCTTTCACACTTGTCAATTCAAAAATTTGACCACTGATATCTCTAATTATTTAAAGTTTAAATTATGAAATTGTACATAAAGATGAACCCAATAACATTTTATATAATACAGAGTAACTTTGTTTTAATATATTAGTAACAAAATAAGGTCAAAGTGGGTACATGAATAGCGCAAAAATCAAGATGATGTTATTGAAAAGATATAGAAGAAGTATGTCATTCCGACCGCTTGCAATTTACAAGCTAAAAGTATAAGAGGGGGAAAATAGGAAATATCAAATTTAAAAGTAATTATTTCATAATATGGTTAAACATAATATAGATTTTCACTTATATGTGCAAAATACTACAAATTACAAAGTGAACAATATTTATAAACTTTCTTCTTTATATAATATCGAAAAACTAAAAGATATTTTTAAATGTTAAAATTTGTAAAGACGACAATATATATGATATTCTCTATCTTATTTGTATTATTTAGAGCAATAATTAAGTACGTATATTATGTTACACATATGAATGAATATTGGTGTCACCAATTTCCTAATTATAATCGCATTTTGCCTTTGCATTTGTCAAGACTAGGGGTGCTAATCGAGCAAGTCGATCACGAGCAAAGGGTTTCTCGACTCGTGCTCGCTAAGTTTCTAGTCGAGTCGAGCTGCTCACAAGCAACTCGTTTAAAGTTTCGGTACACCTTGAATTCTAGGCATTTAATTATTTTATCTTCTTTTCTTTACAATTTTTTTCCTTCTATACTAGATTGATTTATTTTTAATAAGTGTTAATGTATTTCTTTATTTCAAAGAGAAATTAATTAAAAACAATTGAGTTGCGTGCAAGGTTATCGAATTTCGAGCTCAATCTAACTCGAGTCGAGCACCTGAGTCGAGTTCAACTCGATTAGCACCCCCTCGTCAACCCAAAAACATGAAAAGCAGTGGCCAACCTTCACAGTTTGTATAAACCCTACCTCCAATTTTTCAGAAAAGCCTAAACCCTAAACGTAAATTTCTTCTCTTCGAATTTCATTCTATACTCACTTGCGCGACGCACTCTCTGGACTCTGGTATTGCAGCTTCAGCCTTCCACCGCCCCCGTTGAGGTACTATCTCTTTCTGGCCCCTTCTCAGTTCTCTGTTTTTCCCTTTGTTCATGCTCCCTTTTTTTTTTTTGAAATTTTTCTGGGATGGTTTATACCTTCTTTGAGTTTTTCTTGTTCTAAAGGTGAAAACTTGAAGCAAACCCACCTTTTATTTTATCGAATTATTAAAGTTAATGGCCTGATTATGAGTTTTTTCGTTGTTGTATGGAACATTTCAAGGACTTTTGATTGTATTTCTTGGAATTTGTTGAAGAAAACTTGTGGTATTGTTAAGAATTAGCTTCTGTTGAATTTTTTCTAATGTAGATCGAGGTGGGTTTTTTTGGAGTAGGAATTTCTGTTAAAGGGTTGATTTATTTGGTTACTAGGGTGAATAACACTATGTCAATTTTAAGTACAAATAATTGACACCTGTATGGGGGAATTTTATAGGATTGAGCTGTGATAGTTGGCGGAGACGATATGGTTGGGGAAATGGATAAACCTGCATCATTTAATTTGAATAAAAGGAAGAAGATGCCGAAGAAAGGTCGTGATGCGAAAATGAAAGGTCCGGGAACAGGTAAGAAGGTTAGAATTAGCCAGAAAATGCAGAAACTATATCGCAAAAGGGCCAGGGATTATGACTCGGATAATGATGAAGATGAAGATGAGGTTGAGCGTCCCCCTCAAACTGTTGGTGAAGATAGGGGCGTTGAGGTAGATGCACTTTCGGAAAGTAGTGATGATGAAGCAGGTCCTGATAAACGGGAAGGTTCAGATGAAGAACATGAAGTTCAGACTGGAATTACAAAGTTTGCAGAAGGTTGTAATGCTTTTAGGATGGCCTTTCTCAAGATCACTAAGACCCATGTAGATGATGAATCACTGGTAAGTTCTACAAGTTTATGGTGCCAATTTTTGTAAGATACCTCTTGGATGTTAGTATGTTACTTATGTGTAAGGATCGTGTCTTTGCAGGGTCCTGTATTATCAGCACACAAGAAGCTTGTTGTGGCAAAGCTTGCAGAAGAGGTCACTGAGCGTAAGGTTAAAGGGGACGCAAAGAAGGAAAAGAGCTTGGTAACACACTATTAGCTTCCTACTGAATTTGTGTCTAATGATGTTTTTACTTGTTTATTTATGTCTTGGCACACATTTTTATATGATACATTGTATTGTCCTTGTGTTTTAGATTGAGGAAATGGGGCATGTGAAGCCTGCCAATTTCTTAGATTCGCATGAGAAATTTCTGATAGGTGTGGCCACAAAAGGAGGTAATATAACCTGTCCATCTTATGTCATTAAAAGTTTGCAGGTTTTTTAAATTAGCTTAAGCTTACATGATATCTGATTTAGCAACATTTTTCCCCGTAAAATTGACATGTTCCTGATGCTCGCGTGCTGAACATATTTCAGTTGTCAAGTTGTTTAATGCGGTAAGTGCTGCTACACAAGTTTTGCCTCTTGCAGCACATTATTTTCCCTTTAGAACCTGGCATATTGAAATTGGTCGTGTTCTAAGTTCATTTTTGTCTTTTCTCCAGGTAAACAAGGCCCAAATTGCTCAGAAAGGGTTGAATCCTTCAAGGTTTAGAGATGCAAAGGGTATTCCTCTTTTTCTCAAAATTTCTTGCAGAGACTGTGTTTTGTTTAAGGAAAGATCATTTAGGAGCAGTATTCTCTGTGCTGAGGGTTATATTGTTCTAGCTATATATATCCCTGTGTAACAAAACCAAGCTGGGGTCAAAGTAGCTAAGATGTTTTCCTCCTATTTTGCTCACTAGCAGAGGGCCTAGGTTTTTTGGTCTAATTGACTTTTGCTTTGTCTTCACTCTGTTAAATTCTTTGGCTGTTGCCCTAATATGGAGGGGGAGGGAGGTTAAGTCCATATTCAAAGTGATTGCTTCAGTGATTTTAGAATTTATTGGAAAGCAAGGATGAATGGTTAAGATTATAGTGGAGACTGAGTAAAGTGAACCTTCCTTGATGGCTATATAAATTTGGAACCATGAATCTCTTATTACTAAATTGGGAGTGAAACTTATGAATTAATGGATCAGGCGAGAATGACACATGGGTGAAGAGATATGAATCCATGTTCTTTAGTGTCCATCTTTGCCGCTCACAAATTGTGACGAGGAACGAGGAAGTGTTCAATCTTCTAATTTTTGTTGTTGATGTGAGTGAGTCTTGTGATGTGATTATTACCAGAATTAGCTGGTTGTTAGTGTAGGTTTCATTTTTGCTGCTTTCCGTAGTTGTAAGTGTTGGGTATACATCCCAAGTCCCACATCGAAGAGACAAGGTATTACCAAGTTTATAAGAGTTCACCTACTACATTAGTATGAGGCCTTTTGGGAAAGAGCTAAAAAAAATATTTGTGCAGGCTTGGCCCAAAGCGGACAATATCATACTAATGGTGGAGTTGTAGGTGGACTCGTGGGCCCTACAGTAAGTCTTAGAAGGAAAAGGTTGAATCATGAAACCATATTGTGAAGAATGAGACCTAAAGCGCATTCAAGTTGTAAGCCTTAGAAGGAAAAGGTTGAATCTTGAAACGATATTGTGAAGAATGAGACCTGAAGTGCATTATGCTTATATTAAAAGTGAGTTTTGATATAGGTTGGCCATCTTGATCATATATAATGACCTTGATGGTGTGTGCAAACTGCAAGGTGACCCTCTAATTTGAGATTCAAATACCCCATTCCTCCCATCTTACGCTTAACATATTACATTGAAGAGCTATGGACAGAGTTCTGTTGTCATTGAATTTTCTGTCCCACTGCTATTATCTGTTGTATTTTCCAATCATGATGAAGTATACCTTGATATGCCAGCTTTGACTAAGCGGAGAAAGGAGGCATTCATTACAGAATTGAACAAGTCTTCAGCACAATCATCTGAGGGTACAACCAAGGTAGGGCGTTTATATTTTCATTATTTTTGTAATTAATTTCTGAAAGTCAGAACTGCCGGTTGTTAACCCATTAACCTTGTGCTTTTATTTTGTCCATGACTGTCTTCAATCTTGTTATATTCAGTGGCGGAGCCAGGATTTTCAAAGTGGGGGGACAAATAACAGACGTCGGACATTCGTATAAATTTTTTTGGAAAAAAAAACACTAAAATGCAAATTGTTTAACACTTAACGTTTTACATCCGAATTTCCAAAATGCTTAGTCTTACAATCTAAAGAGAAATGAAAAAAATACTTAAAGTAAAAATGAAAATTACAAATGCATTCTTCGTTCCCCTTAGCCTTGGACTTGTTTAAATTAGGTGAATGTGAATTACTTGACATTTCCTAATTAAAATTGATAAACATGAATCAATTACATTATCAAACCAAGCTCCAATTCAAATATATTATCAGTCTAATTCCAATTCCTAATTGATATTTACAATTACAAATCAACTCATACTTACAATTTGCAAATTACAAATTATAAACCAAATAAACCTAAAAAATGAATCAACAAATCATGAACAACAACAAATCAATTTAAGTATTTAACCATAACATAACCAAACAATGACAATTCAGAAGTCATTGTACACTACAATTAAAAAATATTACCTCAAAAAATGAAATTAAAACTTAGGGTTTGGACCTTAGAACAACTCACTTAATTGGGCGGCGGCGACCAGACTTGCGGGGCGGTGGCGGCGACTGTACTGGTCGATCGATTGTACAGAGGAGGCAACGATACATGTCTGAATAACTGTATTCTCTTGGCGAGTAAATGGCTGCTTTAAAACCCACATTTTTCAAGAAATTTAATCCAAACATTGACAAAGAAATACCCCGACAATCCGGCGGAAACATTAAGCGACGTAATAACACCAGTAGTGAGATTAAGTTCCTTCGTTTTCTTTGGGTTTCTTTCTTTTGTTTTCTCTCTCTTCACTGTTGCTCCTGCATGTTTGCTTTTTCAGTTTTTTTTTTTTTTTATAAGTCCGTCAATTGTATTTCCCAAAGTGGGAGGACACCTGTCCCCGTGTCCCCCCCTGCTGCCTTCGCCACTGGTTATATTCTGTACTTCATGTCTATACTTGCTTCCCCCAAAAAAAACAGTTGTTTGGTTTTATTTTCAGTGTGTGCTATGACTCGTATAGAGCTACATTTTCCTTTGTTCTTAGGAAAAATCTTGTATTCTATGATGAAGTTGCTTAATTTTTCTGTTATACCTTTTCGTCTGAATTATATGGCATGGGGTCTTTTAAAAATATGGGAAATCTGAACATACAAAGAACTCTAAATGGTAGATGTGAAATTCAGCACTTATAGATTGTTCTTGTTATTAAACTATGTGCCTAATTATATAAGCATTTTGCATGAAATCACCTGCAAGTTACCGGTACTTACTCAAAACAAGCCTCTAGTTATAGGTGCTTTTTCAAAATCATTTGTAACTTTGATCTTTCTTATGATAAGTCACAAATTTAAGTTCCATCCCCCCTTCAACCATCTGTTTAGTTTCTTTTTTCTATTAACCATCCATAGATCAAATAGACTGATAACCCATTATACTTGGAATCGCCCTAATAATCTTCGCCCATTAGGCTACAAGTGCTACAAGACTTGAAATGATCCTTGTGCTGTTTTATAATGAATGGCTCACTGATAACCCTTTATTCAGGTGTAGTAAGTGGTAGATTGTGAACCTAATAAAATTATAGTAGATGGTTTTGTGAAATAAAAGAAACAATTTTGTGGCATTGCAAAATTATGCTGATGTTTATAAGACTTCCATTATAACAGTGTGAAATCCGTGTGCGAATTTTCCAAATCTATCTTTCGTATTGTTGAACTTTAAACCTCAGTTTTTCCTCTTAAAATTAATCTCGAAGTACTTGAAAGCACAATTAGTTTTTTTTTTTTTCCTGCCCTCTGGTCAGGGTAGAGGTGTTAAGATTTCCTTGTTCAGCTGTCCTTCAAGCTTGGCATTAGATCTGACTCCAACATTTATGCAATGCAGGCTATCTCTAAGGGCGAGGAAGACGGTAGCCAACCTGCATGGGCTCCATTACAGGACACTTTTATGTTGACAAATTCTAAATTGAAGGACTGGGATAAGATGGCGGCGGTATGAATGATTTTTCCCTTCCTGTTAGGCTTGTTAACTATGATATTGGTTTCCTGGGATTAGAATACAGGTTTGATGATTGATTGACTAATTGGTTAGTTAATTTCTCGAAATTTAGGTAGAGGAAACAAACATCTGACGAAGATAATTGGAACAAATGAAGTTGCATCCTTGGTTGCACAGTTTCTCATTTGTTGTTGTGAACTTTATGTTCATTGCTCACTTCTTCCTCAAGATTGCGCTCAAGTTGTACAACTCCAATATATAAGCTGTAGCTAATATTTTTATGGTTTTTTGAGCAAATTGGATGTTGAAGCTTGGTGCATACAACCATCTGCAATTTTGTGTACAGAATTTTAGCCCTTATCTGGATGAGGTTTTCCTGATCAAGCTGCATTTTGTCATGAAATCAACGTTTTATTCTTTTTCCTTGAGCTATTTTAGTTTAATATACTCCTTTTCCATTACTGATCTGATTTGATCTGATCTGATTTGTATTTTAAGGATTGTTCTCTCTTTTTGCCTGAAAATTGTGGAGTAACTTTCGCTGTTGAGGAAAAAAGTTTTTGCCGTCTCCAACATCAGAGAGAAAGAGAGGCTGAAAGTTGATTGTAGAAGAATGTATTCTTGCATGGGTTTTGTCCAATTACTAACAAAGTTGAAAGGCATAAGTGGTCTTTGGTTTAACACTGATTTCTCTACTACCCCTGTGTCCTCAATTTAATCTGTATCTGGTTGGAAAGAAAGCAGTTTTGACAGAAAATCAGTTTTCAAGGGGGATTTACAATTGTTAAAATGGTTTTTCTTCGTTTGGTTTCTCACAAGAAAACTTTGAGTGCTCTTTTCACCTGAATTTTAAAGAATCTATTTGAACTTATTTGTATCTATAGGGACTTAACTAAGCTTATTTTTTTGGAGCTTTTTTAATTTTAAGGTAAAAAGAGTACATCCTTTTAGAGAAAAGTAAATATGAAATTGTTAGGGAAATGACAGGTGGGATTTGGAGATGAGAAACGACATGGAGTGGGGAGGAGTATTTTATATTATCGATATAAAAATGTTTTCCGTTCTTGAGTGGATTCTTTTCCTGATTATGCGAAAATTGTTTTCATTCTTTGTATACCAAACAAAGGAATTTTAGAAATCAAAAGAAAACATGGGGAGATTAGAGGTAATGAATTTTTTTTTTGTCAACTAAATACTCTCTAATTGTCCCATTGTCCCATTGTCCTAGACCTTCACATTAGGACTTCTGTAATTTTGCATAATTACCTTGATGATTGTAATCTCCCCATTAACTGGAATTATGTTGCCCATCACCTTGCTAAGATAGTGCCTTTTGGGGTGGAACAAGTGTGGGAGAATCACTGTCCGGGATAATTAATCTCGTCAAACATTGATCTGCTATAAACTTGGTACTACATGTACTTCACATTTTGGTGCAACCATTCCATTTGGATAGATTTCTACATGTTATATGTTTCCACTATTTGTGTTAATGTGGATGGTACAATCAATGGATATTTATGAACACTGTAAACAAAGCTGTCGAAGGCCAAATAGTAGAAAATGGCCCCAATGTATCTCGATTATTGGATCAGTTGGATGACCTAACCAACCAAACTTGATCTGCTAAGTTATAATGCTAGATTAGCAAGCTGGACATCATATGTGTTACTTACCCGCTCCAATTTTTTTTTTTTTAATGTCTACACTTTATAATTTGTACCCTACTTTAGCCTTGTTGGTAATCTAAGAGTGATGAAAACATTATTTCATATAAAATTTTGTTAAATTCATCTCAATATATATTGTAAATCTATCAACTTCTTTTATTATTTATTTTTACTTATTGATTTCACTATTTATAGTGAAAGTTATGAGTTAATTAACAAGCGTTAAAGTCAAACTTGTAAACTTTTGGAAAAATAGAAACTCTAAACAGTAAAGGTAGTATATTGTTAGTGTGGAATGGGATATGATGGCATTTAGAGTAATTACTAATAGTCATTTTAAGGTGAATCGTACTGTTTTGGGGGTGTTCCTTATATATATATGAGACCAAATCTGGTCTATACTACAACAATTTTTTACATATATTGTTTTGAAATCCTCTTGTTTTTGTAAAATAAATGGATAGTTAATTGCTTATATCAAGAGTTGAGAATATATGCAAGTATGCAACGCCTTAGATGGTGCACACACTAAGTACATAAAGCATAGTGCGCACGTGTACATTGATAACAAGCTCAAATTTACATGGATAACAAACCGAATGAATACCTAACCAAATGAACATATGTACATCCCTCGTTGGTACATGTTCATTGGTATTGGTATTTGTGTTCATAATCTAGTTCTTCATGTTTATCGTGCGTACGGTTCTCATCATACTAACATGTGTATGTACTAATTTGGCACATACATGAAAGGGGAAGGGGGGGATGTTATGAAGCTTAAGATTTTGCTATCTTCGTTCTGAAAATATAAAGATTTCTACATTTGCATTTGAGTAGAAAGAAAAAAAAATCCTCTGCTGAATGGAAAAAACAAAACAAAGCTATTTGAGGAGATGTTTTGACTGTTTGGTATGTTGCGACTATTTTTACTTTGGGTGGACATTTAATTGACACAATGATTTGGGTAACCTCAAAAAAGAACAAAATGCAATGGTAATGACATGCATGAGTACCAACATTTGCCCACTATTCGCGACGTGGTTCAGGGCATTCAGGGGGCCATAAATCATGCACATATGATGTTAAAGATGTCCAAATATGATAATTTAATTTTTTTTTTTTTGAAACGAACCCACCAGAGGGGAGCCTACTTCAATAGATCAGAACGAGCACCAACAATTACATCACTAGGGAAATCACTATCCCAAATACTTTCGTCCTCCACCGTAATGGTAGGATGAGCTAAAATATGGGCTACATTATTGCAACTACGCTTAACACAAGACCAAACAACAGACTCAAAAGAATTAACAAAAGACAAAATATCCTCTAAGATTAAAAACAAGATGCTCGCTCCCCTTCTCATTTTTCTGTAACGCTGTGATGACATTGACATTGTCATTCTCCACCACAAGCTTGGAAAAGCCCATAGAACGCGCCACCATCATTCCCCACCTGATTGCCATTGCTTC
Organism: Beta lomatogona; assembly: GCA_947646795.1. NCBI lineage: Eukaryota > Viridiplantae > Streptophyta > Magnoliopsida > Caryophyllales > Amaranthaceae > Beta > Beta lomatogona. The sequence goes on from CANSNZ010000988.1 coordinate 4,568,387, forward strand.
CGCTAACATAACATCCAGCTCGAACCCCAGCTTTTTCGACCCACACACTAGAACCTCGCCCTTTTCATCTCGGCATACCATACCCATCCCTGTACCCCAGCCTCCTTTCACTCCCGCGTCCACATTCAACTTGATCCACCCTGGTTCAGGACACTTCCAAAGAGCCGGAGGCAAAGCCCGACCCCCTTCTTCCTTCTCGGTCCTTTTCGGAGCATCAGCAAGCTCCCTAGTCTCGCCCCATACCCTTCTCGCATATCCGCACACTTCGCCGACCTCTTCAAATTCCCCCGCCATAACCCACTTGTTACGGGCACTCCACTTAACCCCACATCATTGTGATAAAAAGCTCCCACTCTTCCATTCCAAGCTCGACACTCACCCACTCCCACCACTCCTCCAACGTAGCGAAGCTTCTATCCAAAACTCGCTCAATCCCACTAGCAAGCCAAATCCCACTAGCCAGCTTGCATTCTTTTAAGGCATGGACAACTGTTTCTTCCGCCTCGCCACACACCGCACACATCGAGTTCAAATTCGGAATTCGCACACTGAGACCCACTCTCGTGGGCAAAGCATTGCTGCAAGCTCGCCACGCAAACAGCTTAATCCTGGGCATCAGTGAAGAGTTCCAGATTTTATTCCATAACACACGCGTATGAGAGATCGAGGAAGAAGCTTCCACCTGCTCATCCTTAAAAATAGCTCTATATGCGGATTTTACCGAGTACCTGCCATTCTTTTCCAAAGCCCAAAACATAGAGACTTCAGTGAACCTATTACTCAACGGGATGCTCAAAATTCGTTGCTGTTCAAAGGGGAGAAAAAGACTCTCCACAAGTGACAGATTCCATTGTCTAGTTATCGGACTAATTAGCGCCCCAACATCAAGCTCTTCATTGAAATTACCAACCGGTGAAATGACTTTTCTAGTTTGCGTATTCGGAATCCAAGGATCCTTCCATACTCGTATCTTCTCACCATTCCCAATTCTCCAACAAAAACCCCTGCGAACCACCCACTTTGCCTCCCAAATACCTCTCTAAGTATAACTAGGATAATTCCCGAGTCCCGATTCCATAAAAGACGAGTTAGGGAAGTATCTAGCTTTTAAAATATTATGGAGAAGAGAATCCTCTACCGTCATTAGCCTCCATGCTTGTTTACCAAGAAGAGCCCAGTTGAACAACTTAAAGTCCCGAAAACCCAATCCTCCATCCTTCTTAGAACGACACAACTTTCTCCAAGCCACCCAATGAATTTTTCTTTCACCACTTTTTTGCCCCCACCAAAACTGCGAAACAAGGGATCTTAATTCATCACAAAAAGAAGATGGAATCTTAATATAACCACACGGGCCGCGGGCGGCCGCTTTTTTTTTTTTTTTTGGGCGGGCTTTGGACAAGAAAAACACTTTTACATAGGTAGGGATAGATTTGGGCCCGCCATGGGGCCGCCCCGGTGTTTGGTGGCTATAGCCTTTATCAAGATTTCCCTACCCGCCTTAGAAAGAATCATCCCCTTCCACCCTTGTAACTTCTTCCACAACTTCTCCTTTACTCCTTTTGTTATCACTTTTTTTGAGCGCCCTACAACGGTTGGCAAGCCCAAATATTTTCCATGATTCTCCACCAACCGAACACCTAATCTGTCTGCTAAGTGTCTCCTTCTATCATTCACTACTCCAGCACTAAACGAGACTTCCGTCTTATCAAAGTTAACTTTTTGCCCCGATGCTTGCTCATAAGTATCCAACACCTCCTTCACCACATCAACTTCTCTACTAGAGGCTCCTGAGAAAATAATGCAATCATCCGCAAACAAAAGGTGAGAAACAGTTGGAGCACTAGGCGCCACTCTCACCCCTCTCAGCCCTCTAACTTCTTCTGCTCTCCTCAGGAGATGAGAAAAAACCTCTGCACATAAAATAAAGAGATAAGGAGATAGAGGGTCTCCCCGCCTTATTCCACGCGCGGGGCCAACTCATCCGTAGGATGACCATTAATAAGAACCGAAAAAGTAATGATTTCACACATTCCATTACCCTATTCACCCACCTCACATCTAACCCAAACTTCAACAAAGTAGCTTCCAGGAAACACCATTCAATCCGATCATATGCTTTCGACACAAATATGATAATTTAATTTAGTATTACTGTAAGATCTGGTGTTAGACTGACATATGATGACTGGATCTTGCCATCTTAGATCTTTGTTTATGGAAATGCCACCGCCCCTAGTTTCCTCTTTCAAACCCTTCTTGCATCTCATCATCCCTTTGTTATGTGGAATTGAAATTGGGGAAGAAAACAAATTTGAAAATTTGTTTGCACGGTACTATTTCCGTTCTTTTTAGTTGTATCATACTCCCTCTGTTTCGGTGGGGAGAGAAACGAAAAGTGAGAGAGAAAAACTAAAAAATGTGTTAAAATATTGAAATGTGGATGATATGAGTGAAAAAAGAGGAGAAATTAGATGTGACATGTTACCAAGAATGGAAAAGGCAATAATGTGTAGATTAAAAAGAACAATCCGTCTTGCGTGGACCCGGTTTACATCAAAAATAGTGTGGACCGTGCCTAGACACGTGCCCCCTCTACAAACTAGTTACTCCCGCTTTCCAAAATCCGCGCGATTTTCTCTCTCTCTTCAATAAGATTCTCTCGCCCTAAAATTTTAACAAAAACAGGTTGTTCGTAACAAACATACACTATATCATTTTAAAATACACTATATCATGTCAAAATACACTATCATGTCAAATACTGTAACGATCGATTATGATAATTTTGTGTAATATACTAATAAACTACACTATAAGATTTTCAAAATACACTATATTATGTCAAAACACACTATATCATGCAACACTATCATGTCAAAAAACACAAAGAAAAACACTATCATGTCAAAATACACTATATCATGTCAATATACACTATAACATGCAACACTATCATGCCAAAAAACTCAACAAAACACTATCATTCTAAAATACACTATATCATTTTAAAATACACTATATTATTTCAAAATACACTATATGATTACAAAAATACACTATCAGGAGAGTGAAGTTATCAGAGGAGAGAGAAGTTATCAGGAGAGAGAAAAGAGCGGAAGACTGAACGCGGCAAAAACGGAAAGTCGTAATCATTAAAACTCACGTGAGATAGATAAGGTGCACACTAAGTTAGTGTGCACCGGGTTCATATTAGTTTTTTTATAAAAAGAAACAGACCAAAAAAGAAAGTGTGTAGATTAAAAAGAAACGGAGGGAGTATTTGCTTTAGAACCGCTTTTAAATTAACGAGTTTCTTTCTTCTAAAAAAGATTTTCTTCTCATATGAAGTAGTATATGATAGTATGTCTTTTTAGGGTCTGTTTTGTTCAACTTATCTTATCTTATTTTATCTTATAAGATCTTATAAAATCTTATCTGATCTTATCTTATCTTATCTTATAAGATCTTATTGTTTCTTATTAGAACTTGATGGATATTATTGACCAAGTTTTAACTCTTAACTAACAAAAAAACATCTACCAAATTATAAGAACCATATTATGAAAAATGAAATACTTGTTTTAAATTACTATTGGCGGTATCAATGACGATAATATGTTACATGTTTATCTTGCTCATATTATGTTACATTTTACCCTTAAACATATACTCCATATTATATATTGTGGCAAAATATATGGCATTATTTTTAATAGTTATATTAAAGGAAAAAAAACGGTTTTTTCACCATATACCCCTAACAAATTTTTTTTTGTACCATATACCCTTTCAACTTTTGAAATGCACCATATACCCCCCACCTTTACAAAAATACATCGACATACCCTTTTTGTTAACAGACGTGAAGTTGCCGTTAGTGTTTTATTACAAGATTGCCATTAAGTTTGGGCGCCATTATGGTTGGAGTAAATGATCAGTTTTCCAAAAAAACCACGCCCATTTATTTTCACCTTCTCTAACCCTCTGTTTTACTAGAGCTTAGGCATCCATGGAATCCAAAAATCTGTAACCCATTTTGAGAAATCTAGACACTGGTTTGTGCGCAATTGTAAGAGGTTCATAGCTGGTGCAAAATTTGGTCTTGGGTCTTCTTCAGGGAGGGAAAAAACGCGGAGTTGGTGAGTTGCGAAAGTTGGTTTGAAGTTCAAAAATTTCAAGGGTCCTTTTCGTTCCAAGTAAGTTCTTTATCCCTTTGTTTGTGTTGTTGATAATTTATGCTTTTGGAATTTTTTTGGTTAGGGTTTTCTGCGTTTTAGGGTTTCGTATCTTTCGGTTTTTATGGAAGTTTTTCTTTAGTTAATCATAGCAAAATTTTGCATTTTTTCCTTGCATTTAAATGTAGTATGCTTATTTGTGTTGGAAATTTGTTGTTGTTGTTGATTTGGTTAGGATGACTGCTGTTTGGTTACTTTTGCACTATGACAGTAAGGATTTTGATGTGAGGGTTGAAGACACTGACATGTGTCACTTATTGGGTTTGTATGAGAATGTAATGGAGGAGGCAGTTAAACAAGATGTGTATCTCCCTAAGGCATTTAGGCTACTTGTCCATAATCCTAGGACTAATAGGAAAATGGAGATTGAGAGTGACAAGGACTTGGGCAGGGTTTGGTCTTTTGAAAGGGGCACAGACACCATTGAGATGTGGGTGGAGGAAACAAACAAACCTGGGATAGTATTTAGGTCATATGTTCAGTTAAGGGAACAAGCTGAGAAGGAAAAACTGGAGAATATAAGGAGAGTGCAAGAAATTCTAAGGAAGGAGCAGGAGGAAGAGGAGAGAAGAATGAAAGAAGAAGAGGAGAGAAGAATGAAAGAAGAAGAGGAGGAGAGGGAAGCTGAATTGGCAATGAGTTTTTGTGTTGCCATTGAGGTGCCTGTCCTATCTGTGGATGATGTGCAGATCGTTGAGTACATGAGGGTGTACTCAAGCCAGGGGGCTGATGAGTGTTGTCCAGGGTCTTCTCAACCCACTGCCTCACCTAGCAAACAACACACACCACCTCCTTCACCTCCTACAGAGCCTACACCACCACCTTCACCTCCCAAACAACACACACCACCACCTCCTTCACCTCCTACAGAGCCTACACCACCACCTTCACCTCCCAAACAACACACACCACCACCTCCTTCACCTCCTAGAGAGCCTACACCACCACCTTCACCTCCCAAACAACACACACCACCACCTCCTTCTCCTACTAGAGAGCCTACAGCACCACCTCAGTCCCAAAAAAAGAAAAGGGTTAAAACTACCCCAGTTAGGAGACCTAGAACAAGAAACCAAACACAAAGCCCTGTATCACACACACAGGAACCACCCTTTTCACCTCCAATTCCTGAGCAACAAACGCCTTCCTCCCCAGTTTCTAGGCAAGGCACACAACCTACACCTTCCTTCCCTGAAACTAACATTCCATATTCTTTAAAACCAAAAAAAGCACCAAGGACTAGACCTAAGGGATTTAGGGTGCCAAAGAGCACAGCCAAGAAATCTGGGACCTATGTACCCAAAAACAGAGGCACTGGAAGGGAGGGTACAGGGAGGAAGAAGGTCACAGTTCCTGTGTGTTTGGATGAGGAGTATGGTGATTTAGAGGGTGATGGGACCTATTGTGATTCAGGTGAGGGAGAGACTGATGATGATGACATTTTGATGACTGATTTTGTAGTTCAGGAGGATGAGATTGAAGTTGAGGACTGTTACCTTCAGAAGACATTTGAGGATTGCCTTGATGGTAGTTCTAGCTTGGACAGAGTGTACAGCAATGGGAGGGTTTGGAATGAAACTCCTTTTGGGTCTATCAAGCTTGAAGAATGGTTGATTTTTCCAACCAAGGCAGTGTTTTTGGAAGTCTTTGAGGGATTATTGCATCCGGGAGGGGTTTGCAATAACCGTTGAAAAGGCCGACACTAAGAGGTTCACTGCCTCTTGTTCAATGGATGGATGCAGTTGGAGGATACATGCCTCTATGATTGCTGATAAAATCAGTTGGGCAATCAAGACATTAAAGGGGGAGCACAAAGCATGTGGGAGATTAGAGGATAATCCTATGGTGAGCTGTGTGTGGCTCTGCAAACACCTTGCTGACCACATTTCTGCAAACCCTGATGTACCAGTGGAGGGGCTGCAGAAATTGGCTTTAGAGAGGTTTAGGGTGAGGGTCAAAAGCAGGCTTTTGTACAAGGTTAAAGTCATGTCAAAAGAGTTTTTATATGGGGGGTTTGGGGAGTCTTATGGACTGTTGCCAAGGTATGCAGAGCTGATCAAGAGACCAACCCCGGCTCTTATGCCCTTGTCACTTGACCTGGGAACACTGCAAGTGTTGCCCCTAAGTTTGTGGCATGTTTCTTCTCTTTTGCAAGCACAGTTTAGGGGCTTTATAAAAGGGTGTAGGCCTATTATAGGCATAGATGGGGCCCACCTAAGTGGGTATTACAAGGGTATTCTCTTTGTCGGCCTTAGGGATTGATGGAAATAATGAGATCTTCTTGATTGCCTATGGCATTGTGGACACCGAGAGCATTAAAAAGCTGGACTTACTTCTTTGAAACCTCCAAATTGTGTTTCAACAAGAAGATTGTGCAAGAGATGATTGGACCTTCATTAGTGACAGGATGAGGGTGAGTATATTTTTGTTTAGCTTTTGTGTATATTTCAATCATTGCATTTTTACTAATTTGCTAATTAGTTACTGATTTCATTGGTCAGGGTGTTGAAGCCTCTTTGCATTCTGTCTTCCCTAGGGCAACAAGAAGAGTGTGTTGCCAACATTTATACATGAATTGCAAGAATGCTGCTACGGTGGCACAAAGATTCCACAAGCTCTTTTGGACTGCAGCAAATGCATACAACAAGTATGTTTTTAAAAAGGCCATGAAGGAAATACAAGCCTATGATGCCAAAGTTGTGGAGTATTTGGATTCCACCACAGAACAATGGAGTAGGCATGTGTTTGACCCACAAGTTTGTTGTGACCATAATACAACAAACTTTGTGGAGAGCTTCAATGCATGCACCAAGCCTTATAGAGATCTTCTCGTGCTTACATTACTTGAAGGTTTGTGTTTTCTCCTCATGTTTCTTCATTGTCTTTTCATTCATGAACCACATAACTAATCACAGTTTTCTGTTTCATTGTAGCTATAAGGCATTGGTAAATGAAGAGACTTGGGGCTAGATTTGCTAAGGCTGCTGATATGGAAGCAACACAGTTACTGAGTATGCAGAATTTTTTTTAGCAATTACGGCTGATGAATCCAAGTTCTTGTTATGCAACAAGCTGTGGGGGTGGTGAGTTTGAGGTTAGAGATAGTCATGTTTACTTTCCTTGCAAGCTCACAGACATGACATGTGAGTGTGGTAAATGGCAAGGGTGTGACATTCCTTGCAAACATGCATTGAGGGTTATGTTCAATGAGAGGCTTGAGCCCTCTGATTTTGTGTCCCCTTACTTCAAGGGTGAGGCTTACAAGCACACATATGGGGAGCACATTCACCCTATGTCCGACCCAAGCCATTGGCCAGATTACAATCTGCCAGTCATTAACCCCCCTTCTATCAAGATAGGTGTTGGGAGGCCTGCTAAACAGAAGAAGAGAGGGCCAAATGAAGCTAAGAAGGGTCAGAGGAACAGCAGTGTTAAGTGCAACAAGTGCAAAGAGGTGGGACATAATGCTAGGACATGTGGAGGTGGTGCCACTAAAAAGCTAAGAAGGACAAAGCCTCTACTTCAGCGCCCAAGGAGCTCGAAGAAGCGGGGATCTCGTAAGAAGGACAAAGTCTCTACTTCAACTGGCCAAGCATCTCAGAAGAAGCAGGGATCTCAGAAGAAGAACAAAGCCTCTACTTCAACTGCCCAAGGATCTCAGCCTACACAGAAGAAAAGAAAGGCAACTCAGGCTACCACTACCTCAAAGCAGCAACCAGAAGGGAAGAAGAGTAAGAAGAACTGAAGATTGAAGGGTTCCAAGATGCTCCTTGCATGCCTTTTTTTTGTGAATTGGGGCACTATTTTTTGTAAAGCTACTTTGTGATATGAAAGCCACTGTTTTTGTCAAACACAGTTATATGATCATTAAGAAGATAGTTTTTGTAAAGCTACATTAGTAGATAAGCTACATTAGTAGTTAAATATTACAAACATTAGGATCACAAACATAAGTACTCCTACTTTTATTGCTGCATTAACTAATTTTTGTTGCCTCTTCAATTTTTTCTTCAATTGCTTTAGTTCTTCCTTCATTTTGTTTGTTGTCGAGCTTTCCCCCTCTTCCCTACTGCCTTCATTGTGCTTGAATCCCCTTCCATGGCTGCTGCTACCTTGGTCATAACTTCCTTTGCACCATCTGAAACTATTGCATGAATCACATTTGTAGTACAACCTCTGAGGATTTGTTGCAGTTTCAGAACTTCTTATTGCATATTTTCTCCCACAAATGCAATAAGAGTTAGGGACCCTAATATATGAAGAATCGTAGTTTGAAGAGCATGTATTTGAATGAGAACTCATACTTCATGTTAAGAGATTCAGTTTACATAGGAATGGCTCTATAAAGAACCCTGGCTGGCCTTTAATCATCCTAACGGCTAGTTTTTTTAACTGGAAAAGTAGCCGTTATAACTGAAACATAATTTAGGGGTATATGGTGCATTAAGTTCCATATTAGGGGTACATCATGAAATAAGTTTGCCACTAACGGGGGCCTAACGTCCGTCGACAAAAAGGGTATGTCGATGTATTTTTGTAAAAGTGGGGGGTATATGGTGAATTTCAAAACTTGAAAGGGTATATGGTGCAAAAATAAATTTGTCAGGGGTATATGGTGAAAAATCCGGAAAAAAAAATGTGTCTATGCTCGTGAGTCGTGATCAATGTTTCATTTCTACGTGTATGAGGCAATGCTATTATAATTGAATTTATAAAATCATATGATATATAATGAGATATAAATTATATTTTAAAATTAGGTAGGTTTTATAAGTCTGTTCTACTCATCTTATTTTATCTTATCTTATCTGATCTTATAAAATCTTATATAAGTTAAAATAAGTTGAATAGAACAGACCCTTTAATATCATCACATTTAAACAACAATATTATGATCTTAAATATGTGTATTATTGCTTTTGAATAGTATAACTAAAAAGACCGAGAGAAAGTATGATTTAAGCCCACCTCCAATAAAAGTGCAACCTTAGTATTATGTAATTTTTATTGCCATAAACCATAATGATAATATCATATCAATTTGAGACATCTACCCACTTCTAGTGAGTGGGTATTATGTAATTTTTATGAATCTAGTTAAATGGCCAAAATTCAATAAACTAGAAACCTAGCATGTGATCTAGCACTCTAACTCTTTTACCCTTACTTGTAAGTTGTAAGTTGTAAGTTGTAACCCATAGTTAAGATTTCTACTTTATTGCTGCTATTGTAAAAGTAGGACATTGTTCATGCTAGTAGTAGGTTAGATATTGTGTCTTGGAGTTTTGTTTGTAGGGATGGCAATAGGGTTGCTCACGAGCTAGCCCATTGCTTGCCTTGGGTCTTAGGTAGAAAAGTTTGATTAGTTAATTTTCCTTCTTGTATTGTCTATTTATTGGCTTCCCTTCAAAAAAAAAATAGGAACACAACACTTCTTCATTTCTTCTCCCAAACATTCTTTAATACCACTTTATCTTTTCTTTGAATTTTCACTCTCGGAGTTTTTCAACTTTCATCTATGTTTTTCATGTGTATTATAGTCTTATGTCATAGCATTATGTTTGATGTGTAAAATGTTGCGATTTGTTTACCATGCATCACTTGACCTAGTGGTAAAGGTTTGTATCTTACCATCATGAGGTTGTAGCATCTAACCCCGCTAAAGGCACTTTTTCCCTTCCTTTCATATCGAATTGCATGAAGTACCAAATGTGGGGATTTTTTCTTGCCCTTTTTCAGATGTAAATAAGTTTTCAATAGATTGTAATCTTGAAACAGAATTTCTAGAATGGTTCTCATAAAAAGACTCTGATCTCATGGTTTTAGACGAGACCAAAAACAACTATTTTTTAATAAAATTAATCAACTCATATTAATGATTTACAATGAACAATGGTCTTCTAATGGAAACCAATGTAGAAACACTTATGTGTTGGTGGAAGTTCATGCCAAATTTGAAATAGTACATACTACATATTTTTTGGACAATACAAGTCTAAATAGTACTAAAAATCAAATTTGGCCTAATTAGTTAGAAACCCTTCTTATATCCTCTGCAAGGGTTCCTCATCTTACTAGAAAAAAAGGTTACTACACAAAAAGCTACTACGGAGTAGTAATTTGGTGGAAATGCACTAGTTTGGTAGCTTTGCCCAAATCTGCTTACTCCCATTATACTCCACCCAACAAAAAATATCATTTGTCTCATACTACTACTTTATATAATTAAATCTTGGTGGAGGATATCATAATCAATGATCTATTAATTGATTTCTTTTATTCTCTGTATAAGTTGTTACCTAAATTATTAGTATATCAATATTATATGTCAAAACATAACACAATATGTGCGCAATTATTAGATAAACTCGAAGAAAATGAAGAAATTTTCCTCATACTACTTACATTTATCTATAATCTACCCAATTCATCACTTTTACACTATTTACACAGTCTTCTTCGACCATCGATTTTGACTTATACGTAACGAAAAAAGTCATGTAACACCATATAAAAATGTCTGAGTACAAGTGTTGATCATTTAAAATATATCAATAATCAAAAGAGTGCATTCATCATACGATGCCATGTGCATGATACGCCCAACACTATTTTTTGCTCATTTAGAACTCTACCTATTATGTAATTATGCTCATTTGGAGGTTTTAAATAAGCAATGAGGGAAATAATATCCTTGGGTGTACCATGAGGAATTGAGGATGGTACATCTAGATATACGATAAAAATTCCCATGATGAAAATTCTAGTTGTGTAGTTAAACAATTATAGCCTTGTGCATGAAATCGACCCAAGTTGCAAAACATGAAGAGAAATATCTAATTATGAGTAAAACCCAAACAATGATATTTAAAGATATCTTCAGTAGTTGGCTATTAGCATTAATAATAACAATATATTCTATCACTTTCATTAATCTCGAGTCCAAACAAATAAAATCCAATCAACAAATTACACTCCATTTACACCACACAAAAAAGAAAAAAGACCTCCCCACCTTTCTAAAATAACCTCTTCTTTTTCACTAGTCCCTTTCTATACAATTTACACCCTTCTTACTATTTTTGTCTTTATATTCCTATATATCCTCCACCCAACAAAACTACCATTTGTCTTATACTACTACTTTTATAAAATTCAATCCATGTCAATTACAAAGTAAAGAATTTAAAATAATAATAAAAGAGTATATATTACTATAGTCTATAGTATTATATGATGATTAACAATTAACATAGCCAGCTGTGTTCTTCAATCCTTTTCTTTTAACCCACCAATAAAATAAAAAAGTCAAAATTACCCTCGATGACACGTCACTTTCCAGCACCAACCAGCGCACGTTAGCATCCCGGCGCAGCGTTATCCAAATCATCAGGCGACTTGTTGGGAGCAGAAGAAAGAGGATTATTAACACCGGCGAAGCGAGAGGAGAAATCAGGGAAATGACCATTATAGTCCTCATCAAAATGACCGTTTTGCCCCGGACCCTCATCAAAATTAAGCGCGTAACTCAAAGGGTCGTACTGGAATTTCCCATTAGAACTGTGGTTGTGGTGATGATGACGGTGGTTGTGACGTCGGCGATTAAACCGACGAATAAACGTCTTCCACTTGGGCCCAGCAACGATCTCAGACCATTCTCGAATCTTCTTAAATGCCTTAAAAGGGCGGGCCCACCAACGGTTATCAGTGTCGGAAGCGCGAAAGCGGGTCCAAAACGACGGCGTTGAGTCGGAGAGTGAAGAAGTGGTGGGACCACCGAGAGTGACGTGGCGGGTGGAAGTGGGACCGAAGTAGGGGAAGTTGAAGCAGCAGCGGTGGCGGTGGTTGAAGGTGGTGTTGTTGGATGGAGATTCGTCTTCTTGGAGTGTGATGACTCTCTCTTCCGTTGACATTTTTTGGGGGTTTTTTTGCGGCGTTGAAGAAGCAGTGGGGAGAGAGAGTGAAGGGAGGCGGGAGGTTTAATGGGATATATTGAGAAGAGAGAGAGTCAAGAGGGATAAGGGTGGTTGTATTGTAACGGGAAGAACTTGGTAACCGGGAGTTACCGGTTAGATGTTTAATTTTTTTTGGTTTTTTAATAGAGTTTTATATTATTAAGGGGATGGGAATTTGGGATACGTGGAAATTGTTGTGGGCACAGACTTTGAAGTGATGTGCACACTACGGGTGCACCTTGATCTAGTTTTAAATTGTTTCAAGTTTTTTATTAGGAAAATTTGTGAAAAAAAAAAAAAAGTTATAAAATGTCCACTTTGCGAAAAATAACCTTATAAAATTTTCTTGTGACTCAAACTCACTACCTTTAAGTTCACTTTTTTGCCGAATGAAACATCGGGCTTCTTTTTCGGCGTTGACCATCACTCTCCGACGTTGACCCACTTTTTCTCCCCTATTTGCACTCTTATTTCCTTATGGATTCATTAAACCAACAAATCCCTCAATTCTATATAAAATAAAATCCAAGTTCTCCCCTTAAAAAAATAAAAATAAAATCCAAGTTCATAAAATCCCTGATCCAAAAATTATAATTTATTTCTAGTCTTCAAATTGCTAAATGATGTTTTAATTGTGGGTCAAAGCTAGAAAAGAGGTCCGAGATTTCATTTCATAAAGAAGTTGAAGTTAAAGGTTGTAAGTAGAAAAAAAAAAACTTTTATAAGGTTTGTTTTTCACAAAATGGACATTTTATAACGGTTTTTTTTTTTGACAATTTTTCCTTATTATTATTTAGAGGAAAAGATTTGGTCAACAATGATTTGTCCAAATTTTTTCTATATCAAATACTATTGATCAGATCGAATCTACTAATTCTCCTTTTTGTGTCACACAGGAATGATCGAAGTAAAAAGATGATTTTTTTTTTTTATCTTGAATGCACAGTTTATATATGCACATTGTTTGAAGGATATATCTCCAACGATCTCCGACTTGTAATATATATAGAACAAGTGTATCATCTATTTTGTTGTCTCTTTTATGGCTTCGTTTAATTTGAACACAAGGTAAGATTCTCCGACATCCTTATTAAGTTCAAATTGTTTCCCAAACTCACAAGTTAAATTGTTAAGACAAATGATTACTTTCAAATCTATCTAAGCACATCTATGTGCATTTTCACAGTTACAACTTTTTGAGAAGCTCATAAGACAATGATCCCAATGAAAGAACAATTTCAGTATTGTACACTTAATTCTATACTAATATATACATATTAATCAGGAAATTGCCTTTATCATCTCATTTTACCGTACAACGTTTAACAGAGTCAAATATATTAATCCAACAGTAGTCTCTATTTTTTTTTTTTTTTTTTATCACATAAGTCCCTCTTTTTGTTTACCTCTACCTATCTCCTTCTTAAGAATGTGGAACCTCTCGTGTTGCAATTTCCATGATATGGAGAAATCATAAAACTAAGTATAACTAAAACCTCGTTTACATTAAAATAAAATAAAAAAGTACGATAGTTAACTATCAAAATATATATATACATATTTTCGAAAAGTTTTGGCTGAAATTGTCTCAGCAAAGCAAATGACTACGACGCCAGCCCAAGTCGTCGAATTTCGTGGTAATCGACGAACATTTGCAGCCGCAACGACCGACTTTCAAAGATAAAGGATGGCAGACCAAATTAGGGAAGGAGGTTTAGAAAGATAAAACCCTAGCATATGATCGACGGTCAACAATTGGGGCGGGAGGTGCCGCTAGTTGGTGGTTCACGAAGAGGAGAGAGAGATGGACAAATTAAAGAGAGCAGCAAAAGCCAAGATGGGGCATTATCGTGGCAGTGATAGACTGATAGCCAGGGTGAAGAGGAGAGAGAAGTGGAGATGGTGGTGGCGAGGTAAGGAGGAGAGAAGAAGGGACACTAAGTATTAGCTCTTATCTATTATATATGAGGTACGTGTTAAACTAATGTATATGTTTTAAAAACTGATAGTTTATGCTCACAACTCACAAACTGACAAGTTTATTCCCTAAACTGATAAGTTTATGGCCATAAACTAATAAAATATGCAATTAAACTGATAAGCATTTGGCATAAACTCATATAAAGTTTAATATCATAAATCGAAACTCGTTTCAGTCATCAAAAGGACTGCGTTTAAGTGAAGATGCTTTGAATTTTTATTTTTATTTGGAAAAACAGTAAAGCACCAACTGTGTGGAGTGTGGTTTATCCAACTAACAAAAGAAAAATATGTGACCCAAAAATTCAGACAACTTATATGAAAGCAACTTATATCCAGGGCCTACGCTTACGTGGCATATAAACGAGAGTGAAACCTGATGGCAATGGTGGAGGGGTCCGTTTGGTTATCATTTCTGATTTCTGAAAATCAAAGCACAGATGTTGAGATTAATGATGCTTAATTATTTATAGGGGATTGTTAAATATCGCCCCCAAACTACTTAAAATCGCTCCAATTATTATATGCTTGGACCATTATACCCTTATTTTACTTTTTTGATTTTTACTTAATTTACTTCACCTACCATCTTCTCTCTCATCTCACCATTTTTCATCCTTCATCAGATTCTTCACCTCCCTCTCATCCTTCTTCACAAAAACATCACCACCACCACCACAGCCACCATCACCACCATCTAAACCAAAAAAATGTCAGAAAATCCAAGGCCACGAAAGAAAATTGTACTCAAGCGTCAAACGGAGGATGCAGTTGCTAGGGCTATAGAGGCAAGACGCCGGCAAGAAGTTGTAGAGGAGGCGGCGGCAGCGGCGGAGATGGCGGCAGCAGAGGCGGAAGCATCGCAAGTAATTTTTTTTTAAAAAAAAAAATAGCCAACGTCTGGCTTGCCCGTTGCTTCCATAGAAGCAACGTTTGGCTGTAACGTTGCTTTTGTGGAAGCAGCGAAATTTTTTTTTTCTTTTAAATTTCTGTTATTATTAATTTTGTTATTTATGTTATATTTTCATATTTAAAATGTTATTATTTTATTAATTCATGAAATGTAAGTGATATTTTTTTTGAATATTTTATAAAAATAATTCATATAATATTATTTAGTATGTTTTAATTTAATTATTATTATTGTAGGTTGTTGAAAACTAGAAATAGTAAGTTTTGATTATAAATAATTAATATTGTAGGTTGTAGAATGTTATATGTTTTGATTATAAATAATTATTATTATAGGTAGTAGAAAATTATAAATAATATGTTTTGATTATTAATAATTATTGTTGTATGGTTAATATGTTGAATTATGAATTATTAATAATTATTTTATTAAATAATATTGTTGTATTGAATAGCCATCTGGGTTTCGACAATTTGCCGGGAAGACACTTCCCGGGTTTCGCATACACAACGAGGATTCAGGTCCGCGACATCCCCACTCACGTGGTGTTTCAGCTTCAGTTAGGAGGGCGCGGATGAAGCCGACTGGTCCGCGACATCCCCACTCACGTGGTGTTTCAGCTTCAGTTAGGAGGGCGCGGATGAAGCCGACTGGTCCGCGACGTCAGCTTCAGTTACACGATGAGGGGGTTGGTGGATCGTACGATGCAAGGGAGCATCGGGGAGATGGATGAGGGGGATGAGGATGAGAGGGATGCATATGAGGCGGGTTCGATGTTCTTTACGATGATGATGTTCGGGATGCAATTATGCGGGAATTTGAGAGAGATCCAATTGTAGAGCCTACGGTAGGTGATTGTTGGAATGTACGTAAGGGTAGGGGTGGGGGGGGTTTATACGCGGCGAGGGGAGTTCATCGACTGTTGAGAGTCGAAAGGGGAAGGGGAAGGATGTCGATGACCTTAGTTGGAAGGTCACGGAGTCCGATTGCAGGGAGGACCTATTGTTGGGTCCGTTATCCCCGAGTTTTGGTGGACATGTAGCTATGGAGATTTGGGAGGGGGGGATAGAATTCTCCTCGAAGTGTCGGACACGAGAGAGGATTTGTGCACGTTTGAGGACGTGGGCTAGGGCGTTGCCTCCACCGATACGGAGATCGTCTTCGTAGAACGTCCCCGTACCATATCCCCTTTACTATGTTCACGCACATTGATTCGCCCTTGATTTCGGCATTTGTCGAGCGGTGGCAGCCGATACGCGTTCTTTTCACCTACCGTTTGGGGAGATGACAATCATGATGCATGATGTGTGCCATATATTGCATATTCCGGTTGAGGGGTGCACGGTGAATGACACCACTCCGAGTGTTGCTCTTAGGGATTTGGTTGCGGACTCGATTGGTAGGACGATTTGCAGAGCTCGGGAGTCCACTTTGGGAAAATGGTGCTATTCTTTGCACAAGGGGGTTGCCGATATTCTATCGGATGGGGAGACACCCGCTTCATTGGAGAAACTGGTGACATGTATTATATGGTTGATTCTAGGATGCTTTGTTTGTTCCCGCATAAGAGTGGATCGAGGTTGAGACCCTTTGACATTGTTGAGGCTAGGTCTCCGGATATCGTTCACACGTTCTCCCGGGGGGTCGGCTACACTTGCGTACTTGTATCGTCGGTTGGGTGAGGCTAGTCGTACCTCCACGGTCGGGATTAGCTGGCTGTTTGACTTTACTCCAGGCATGGATTTATGAGTATTTTCCATGCTTCACCGCGCACATCATATTATTGGTGGGGAAGCTCCACGAGCGCAGAGTTGGACTGCGTACAGAGGTCTCATGACCGTCTTTGTTCTATCAGGAGACAGATTAGACACACCGACAGCGAGAGGATGTAAGTGACTATTTATGTACTATTATTAACAGGTTTGTTTTTTTACTTGTATTTCATTAAATAAAATCGCTTTTTTGTAATAATTGCAGGTGGATTGGTTGCCTTATGGTCATCATTTTGATCCGAACACTATTCGGAGAACATTATATAGGGGCACCATTCGTTATCGGGGAGTTATCGAGCCATATATGCCCGATCGATGTGTGCGGCGGTTAGGCCGTATGCGGCATCGTACTGTTCCTATTATTGCTCCAGTCCGCATCTAGGCCTAGCAAGGGAAAGTATTCTGTGAAATCTTCTGGCTGTCCATTGTGAATCGGGTGGTTCTCGTTCCCGAACCAGGTAATTATATTAATATAATATTAATATTATGTTTATTATTATTGTTAGTATATTAATATAATCTTAATATGTTGTTTATTATTATTGTTAGTATATTAATATATTATTAATATTATGTTTATTATTATTGTTAGTATATTACAATTGTTATTTTGTTTACAAACAGGTAATTGTGTAAACATTGAGATGTTTGAGAAAGGGTTCCGCACCGGCCACTTGCGCCATCGACTACTTGTCTTGGTGTCGGCGACATTCACATCCATATCTCGTTGAATGATGGAGGTAGTAGTGCTCGACCCATACCAGATCGTACCGCAACCGAGCGGGTAAATGTATTTTAATGGATTCATAATTTGTATCAATGTACCAAAATTAAATATATTGACGATCTAGTATTTTTTTTATGCAACATGTGGATGAATAGGTGGATAAATGCAACTCGTCCATTCATGCAACATCGGGACGAATCTGAATGGGATGATGCACGTGCGAATGTTGAGCAACTCATTGAGGATTGGAACAAAGTGTTACACAATACGAATGAAGAGAACGAGTAGCGGGTTTTAGTTATGTTAAACAACTTTTAGCTATTAATTTGAACTCAATGTTTATGTATGCTTTTTAAATCATAACACTTTAATGCTTGTTAATTATGAGTAATTGCATATTTAATTAGTTATATTGTGATTTAGTTCATACAACAACACAATTAGTTCATAAATCAACACAATTAGTTCATAAATTAACACAATTGGTTCATTAGTACAACTAGCAAGAGGTAAAACTAAGAAGTAGTTGTTGGGGTTGTTGAGGTAGATGAATCATCCCTATCGTGCTATCCGTTTTGAATAATGACTTGCCCAAGGACGAACGGCTTGAGAAGCAACTCGAAACCACTCGTTGAGGAATAGTAGGGACCGGATGACCTCGGCGAAGTTGAAGCCGAATAAAATGCTTGTAACTCCCTAGATGAGCTATGGCTAACTCTTTTTGTGGCAAAGCGTTCATGCCCCCAACATCAAGTGGGAAAACTGTAGTCGACATATCAATACGACCATTAAGAGCCAAAAAAAAGATCGTGCATCCGTAGTGGTTCGCAATGGGGTACAAGTCTCGCAATGGCCTCCATGTAATGTTCCTCCCCACAACCTTTACCTTCCCATCAAACACGCCTAATTGCCTCTTTGAGGTCCTCGACCATAGACCCAATGAAATTGACGACCATTTTGATGCAACTCACTCACTCTTGATCGGCGTACAATGTCCCAATTTTCTTGGCCGGAACAAAAAGCATCTCGCTACGCATCGAAAACCACAATTACCATCAAGCAACTACATTATGCCGGCCTTCTATGTGGTGTTGGATGGCTAGTGGAAGTTTATGAAAGTATGGAAAATTTTCCATATCGAATCTCCACCCTGCAAAGTTAATATACAACAATTTTATTAAATGTCTACAATTATACGCAAATACAATTATACGAAACAAACAATTAAAGTATATACACAAATATGTTATTACCAGGAGCCGACCCAAAAGTTTTGCCTTTACCCTTAGGAGACTTGCCCATAACGTGCTCCCACCCACTTTTTTCCCGTCGCATGCCCTTGTTCAACTTAGAACGACCCTTACTCGTCACGTTAACATCGGGCTCCTCAAAGGAATATCGTTCGGGGTGGAGTTCGAATGGAGTACCCGAGAAATAGATCTCATGACCGCAGGATCTTTATCATGTACCTCGTTCACTAATGTATCAAAGAACCGACGGTCCTGATCGCACTCCGATAGTATCTCAGCCGAATCTGTCCCATCACCAATAGCTAGTCTCCACCAAAATGCATCAACCTCCTGAGTGTATAAGAGTTGATCCGATTGCAAGGAGAAAAAAGTATGGCAAGCACATGGAATACCATGCGTAGTCTCAACAATACATCCGCATCTACTCCAATCCCCCAAGCTCGCTATTCTTCCAAGCTCCTTCCGAATTAGCTCCAAACAATATTGAGAGCAAATACCGTTCAATGCGCTATATGGTGGCGGATCAAATTCAGTCCCATTAGTACGCCACGATGCTTCCAATGAGTTTCTTATCTCTTTCAACTGCCCTAAAACAAAAGCATCAACTTGCATAAACAATGTGTCGATTGCCTCAATTGGAGTAGCAATCCACGCTTTCAAAGCCGAATGAGAGCTCTCGACTCGTTGTTGGCCGTGTTACCGAAGTGTCTTACTCGGTTAGTCCAACATTGCACAAACTTCTCTTTGTGCACAAGCCAAGTCCCGTGGATGTAGGTAGGAAAATCAATGGATGTGGTATTCCCAACCTGTACCCCACTCCTCCATCATGTTTGCTACATTTATTTCATATTCAGCCTCGGTTTTGGATTTCATTACCCTAGCCCAACTTCCTCGTCCGAAGCTAATTCCGATCTTTCTTTTCCCACCACACTTCCTTGTTACCCGGGCCTCCACATCATGATTGATATGCCGGGTGCAATGTAGATGTGCGAGATGTGGGAAAAATCTCCGAGATATATTTGCACAAAGCCAAATCTCGATCAGTGACAATGGCATTCGGAGCCACACTACCAATGAGGTTCTTTAGTCTGTCCAACATCCAGCGATAACTCTAAGCATCCTCATGTTGCAACAATGCCCATGCAACAAGAAAATTCTTGTTGGTTGGTGTCACCCCAACAATCTCCACCAAAGGATACAAGTACCTATTTGTCTTGTACGTTGCATCAATGTGAATCACGTGCGGATATGTACGCACTAAATTCACGGACGTCGGGTGTGCAATGAATGTATGTGTCACCCTACCCATCTCGTCCAACCGAATCCAAAAAAAGATACTTGCTTTCAACGTACTCTGTTGAAGAAACTGATTGGGTGCATTTCGCCTTCGATCTCTCCCGTCTCAATATATCTCTGCAATTGTATATGTGCCTCATGTTAGGCTTCAAAGACGGAAATGCACCTTCAATGGCTTTCATAATGTTTCGTGGTTTCACATGGGATGAAGTTAGTTCTCCAACTAACTTCTTGGCGGCGGGACTGAGACCAGAGATTTGTCGATGGCCCTTCGGGTATAACATCATTGGGTGATTATGAAACCCATGTTCAACCCTAGTCTCGACCACCCAACACGCGTAGTCGTTTTTTGGGACTAGGAACAACCGAAACTCACAGCCACATGCTTTTCTCTTTGTTTTTCTTCTAATTGCCGAACTGAAATCACGAGGTTCCTTCTTCTTGCCACGATCACAATCCAAAAGTTGATACTTCTTTTTGTGACTAGTGATCGTCAAGAAAAACCCAAGCTCAACGGCAATGTTTCTACACCACTCGGCAGCAGCATCACGCGTTTCAAATTCTGGACTATTATCGAAATACGGGTTATAATTAATCCGATCACCAACAGGCTCCTGAAAAAACAAATCATCTTTTATTACACGAAAATATCACAATATTCACAAATACTAGTTTAATCTTATTTTAATTTTTTAAAAACGATTTGATTTGTAAAAAGTTAAATACAGAAGGAGATAAACATATAGAGGGTTCCAACGTTTGGCGAACGTTGGATCTTTGGAACCAACGCCTGGCCGGGACGTTGATTCCTTGGATTCAACGTTTGGCCAAAACGTTGGATCTTTGGAACCAACGTCCGGCCAGGGACGATGGTTCCATGGATCCAACGTTCCGGCCATACGTTGGATCCAAGGAATCAACGTCCTGGCCGGACGTTGGTTCCAAAGATCCAACGTTCTGGCCAAACGTTGGCAATGTTTACAGACGTAAGAAAAAAAAAATTTACCTCTTCGTCTGAAGAAGACATCCTTGCCGGCGATGATAGCATTGGGTTGCTGGCGATGATGGCGTTGGGTGATGAGTTGCGATTGGTTGTTGGTGATTTTAGAGAGAATTGTATATTGGTAAAATTCAGATTTCAAATGAAAGATAAATTTCAATGCTCAAGTAAAGTAAAATGGTAAAAAGAAGTTAAGGGCATAATGGTACATTCACAAGGTTGTTGGGGCAATTTTAAGTACTTTAGGGGCGACGAATAGAAGTTCAGTTATTTATATAGTGCAATGTGTGTCCCTACACTCAACTCAACAGGGGATAAACGAAGCATATGCCAACGCTACACTTCCTGGAATTCGATGACAAAACTTGATAATGATTGGAGCTAATTGTTCTGCCCTTAGCTTGTATAGTCAATTAGTCAAATAAGTAGATCATAGACTATCGAATCTTCAATGATTGTTAGGATTTACTTTTTCTTTTGATATGAAAGTAGGATTATTTTACACTTCACAGACGCTTTATGTAAAAAAATATTAATACTGCCTGGTAAGATTTTTTAATGAGAAATGTATCAAAAGTTTGAAAATGCTTATATTATAAGGTTAGATGGTTAGAAAAGATATTAGCAATAATAAGACTATATATAGCCATATAGGTGATTGATTTACAATTAATTCGGAATGAAGCATGTATAATACGGTAATAGTAGCAAATCGTAGCTCCAAAGTGAGGCTGATCATGACTCATGAGCCCATTTTCGAGCCTAAAGTTAGTCTTTTGAAGCTTTAGACTTCAAAGTCAAGGCCATGACATATTTTGAATTGAGCCTGGTTAGGCTTTTCATGTCAAAACCTAGTGGACAAGGGTTATTTGCTGTTTGGTAAGGTAGAATTTTAAGTTACTAACTTTTAGTTATTGAAGTAACATTTTGAAAAGGCTAAAAGATACTCCCTCCGTTTTCTTTTGTTGTTCCTATTTGGAATCGGGGAAGAAACCAATGCAACTAAAAAAATAGGCAAAATTCTACTATATTAAATAAAATAAAATTAACTAAAAATAAAGATTCTTGCCCTTTTGAGTTATTATATTTTAGGCAACCAACAATCAAAAAGTTTGAGGGGTAAAAGAGTAAAAGTAACTACAAACTAGTGTAAACACATTTATTGCTCTTTGAGTTACTCTATGTTAGACAACTAATTAGGCAAAAATTTAAGGGGTTAAAAGGTAAAAATTGACTAATAAATAGTGTGAACACATTTATTGCAACATAAAACTAATGAGAAATTTAATTCATAAATTATATTATTTATGGAAAGATTCAAAATAGGAACAACATATTGAAATTTCCCAATGAAGAATACAGGAACAACAAAACAAAACGGAGGGAGTAACATGTAAGGTGGTAACGATACCATCTAAAGTAGCTTTTTTTAAAGTAGAACATAGTTCATTTGGTTCTTTTACTAATCCAATTCTTAGTATATCGTACCCTCATCTTGCTAAAAAATATGAAATATTTTGACAGCTAGTCAGCTAATAATATTTAATCACTAACATCTACTAGACTACCACGATCTATGTTAAAAGAATAAAATAACATGCACCACAATAACTACTTTTGTTGAACTGACCTCAAACGGCATACAAGACTTTGGTGACAATTCTAACTTCTACCCTAACTGAGAAACTAATTGATGTAGTAATAATCATCTAATAACGCGCAGACTATATTAAAGCTAGGCAACTTATTAACCAACACTCTCTAGACTCTATGCTATGCTATGCTATGCTATGCCTATCAAAAATTAGAAGACCATATTATTCGTACTCCATTGAATTTCATAAATTGGTGAAAACTTAAGTAAATTCACCCGCAGTCAAAAAAGTTACATATGAACAATTTTTTTCTTGGTGTGTGTAATAGAGTCACAAAGATCTAGCAAAGATAAATTAAGAAAAAAAATCTGCAGTAAAGAAATTTTATACAACTAAAAAAGAAAAGAAAATCAAGAAAGAGCAGGAATTCCATTCTTGCCCAAATCCATAGACGTTCTAGAAGAGAGAGGAATAGAAGCAAAACGAGAAGAGAAATCGGGAAAATAACCGTCTTCCTCCAAATTACCATTCTGCCCCGGCCCATCATCGAAGTTAAGCGCATAACTCAAAGGATCATATTGGAATTTCCCAGAAGCAGCACCATGATTCTTCCCACCACGATTAAACCGGCGAATAAAAGTCTTCCATTTAGGCCCAGCAATGATCTCGGACCACTCTCTGATTTTCTTAAGGCCCTTTAAAGGCCCAGCCCACCACTTATTCTCAATCTCAGCCGTCTGTTGCAGCCTCTCCCACATGGACGGCGACGATGATGACCCGGAAAATCCAGCGGATCGGGTTGGGCTGGGCCCGGACCCGAAACAGGGGATGAAGGAACAACATCGGGCTTTAGAGGAGAATGTTTCCATTATGAGAGCTTCATCTTCGTCGGTGATTTGTTGGTGACCGGAAACTGGGAGTTCCGGTGATTCCGGTTTAACGGTTTTAGGTTTGGTTACCGTTTCCTTTGACATTCTTTCTATGGTGTAACCATTCCCATTCCCTTTCCCTTCCATCATGATGATGTATTGATGTTGATGTATGAATGATGAAAAGAGTGTGTTGCGTTTGTGAGGGGGAAAGAGAGAGAGAGAAGTGTGTAAGGGAATGAAGAGAAAGAGAGGGAGGAATGGGAATAATGAATTGATTTATAGAAGAATAAAAAAGGGGAAAGAAGAGGATGTTGGAGGGTGACAGTAGGGGTGGGAGCTGGAAGTACTATCAGACATGGGAGGGCGGTAGGGATGATGGAATGAGGAGTGAGAGTGCACAACTCATTTTCTCTATTTCTAAGATCCAAATCTATTTTATAACAAAAATATAGTCTAATCCGATTTCACGAAGACATACCTACTTAAAATCTTAACACTATGAAGGCGTGTTTTGCGATAGCTTTTGAGTTAGTTTTTAGTGATTGAACTATGTTAAAACTCTAATAATGGTGAAAAGTTGTGTTTCGTGGAGTAGTGTTTGGAGTAGCTTTTGGAGTTTCAACTACTGTTTTGGAAAAGCTATAAATATTAGATTTTGGAGGTTGAGGTAGCTTTTGGAGTAGTTTTTGAAAATATAATATATTTAAAATTCTTATTTTTTTAAACTAATAGCTAGTTTTACCAAACACTAATTATCATAAAAGCTATATTGACAGCCAAACTCTAACAACTAATATTTGCCAGCTAAGAGCTTGTACAACCGCTGACAGCCACTTCAACGGTTAACAGCTACCGCAATAGTTGTTTATGCCGAACATGCCCTAAGTAAATGAACTCTTTTAAATTCGTTTCGGTATAATTTCTTTTATTTGTTTACTTACAACGGATCTCATTTTAAAAAGTTGCATATTAATATTAACATTTTTTTATATTCTTCCTTTCTAGCTCCTAGCATATAAGGTCCTTTTTCATCTTTTTTATCTCCTAAATTCTTATGTTAATACTCTAATATTGCAGGTAAAATAATGAGAAAATATAAGACAAAACATAGTCACAAGGAAAAAAAAAAACATAGTTGTGTAAAGCTTTATTTTTCTTGCAAGGAAAGATATAAAGAGTATGGACTGATTGTGATTTTTTTTTTCCATGTATATAAAGTTTAGAGGAACAAAAAATATTCTTTCCATTCTATTTTTTTTGTTTTTTCTTTCATAAAAGCTTTTGAAGTCGATTTGAACAAAAAATATTCTTTCCATTCTATTTTTTTTGTTTTTTCTTTCATAAAAGCTTTTGAAGTCGATTTTTAACCATTTCCTTGACATATAAACGACAATTACAGAAAACAAGTCTTTTCAAAACACTTTGTTTCTGCTAATAAATTAAGGGTTGTGATTGGTTGAGAGATGTGCTGCGGGCCCCAGGAGCGATCGTCTGAGCTCCGATATCCGTATGTCGGAATCCTGCAAAACAAGGTTAGACTACCCCGGGGGTGGTTTCGGGATCGCCCCTCCAACGCTCAATTCAAATGTGATTGAGGTAGAGAGAAAAGTAAAGTCTAGAGAGAGATGCTCTAGTTTTGTTAGGTGAAAATTGAATACCTGTTCATTGATGAGGCAGTTGGTTTTTATAGTGTTGGGGATTTCCCAGATAGGAAACATTGTTCAGATGGGCCTTTTTGGTACCAATGGGCATGTTACCTTTTCAGGCAATAATTATTTCACCCCTTTAGAGGTTTCCCAAATACTGGTGATTAGGTCAACTTTCAGGTGGGACCCACAACTGCCACCTGTTCCGTACTTTAGGAGGCTTTTATACTCCTTATTGGGCTGCTCATTAAATGAGCCCAAACAATTAGCCCCACGCCATAGATGGGGGATCACGGAAACCTGACTGGAGTGATGCCTGTCTGTGGCGGAAAAACAGTCGTCTTACTTCGGACTGGTTGGCGACCGGCTTGAGTAGGCAGGTGGGATAGACCATGGCGCCGACAGAGTTCATCCTTGCTGAGGAGGCTCACGCAGACCGGCTCGCCTTCCGCTGGAAGGAGGGACGCCGACCAGATCCCCTTCTTGCTAAGTGACAGATGCCGACCCGGTCACATCTCAATGAACGGGAAGAGGGCCGACCGGGTCATTCCCTGTTGAAGGGAGGATGCCGACCCGGTCATCTCCCATCGAATGGGATGAGGTCGACCGGGTCGCTCCCTGATGAAGGGAGAGTGCCGACCGGGTCATCTCCCCTTTGATGGGGATGAGGCCGACTGGGTCATTCCCTGGTGAACGGAGAGTGCCGACCCGATCATCTCCCCTTTGAAGGGGATGAGGCCGACCGGGTCGCTCCCAGGTGAAGGGAGAGTGCCGACCGGGTCATCTCCCCTTTGAGGGGGATGAGGCCGACTGGGTCATTCCCTGGTGAAGGGAGAGTGCCGACCCGGTCATCTCCCCTCTGAAGGGGATGAGGCAGACTGGGTGACTCCCTGGTGAAGGGATAGTACCGACCGCGTCATCTCCCCTTTGAGGGGGATGAGGCCGACTGGGTCATTCCCTGGTGAAGGGAGAGTGCCGACCCGGTCATCACCCCTCTGAAGGGGATGAGGCCGACCGGGTGACTCCCTGGTGAAGGGAGAGTACAGACCGGATCATCTCCCCTTTGAGGGGGATGAGGCCAACTGGGTCATTCCCTGGTGAAGGGAGAGTGTCGACCCGGTCATCACCCATTTGAAGGGGATGAGGCTGATCGGGTCACTCCCTGGTGAAGGGAGAGGGCTGACCAGGTCATCTCCCTTTGAGGGGGGAGGCTGACTAGGTCATTCCCAGGTAAAGGGAGAATGTCGACCCGGTCATCACCCAATTGAAGGGGATGTGGCCGATCGGGTCACTTATAGCCGAAACATGGCCATACCTGACCGAGTATAAAAGCGACTCCACAAAGGAGGTAGGGTAGAAGGCCACTCGGGTGAGGGGCTAATGAGCCCTAAGTTGGTCCGAGTGAGTGCTAGCTGATACTTGGCCATACTTGACCAAGTATAGAAGCGACTCGGCAAAGGAGGGGAGCTCCTGTTGGCCGAGTAGGGTACAAGGCCACTCGAGTGAGGGGCTAATGAGCCCCAAGTTGGTCCGAGTGGGTGCTAGCTGATACTTGGCCATACTTGACCAAGAATAGAAGCGACTCGGCAAAGGAGGGGAGCTCCTGTTGGCGGAGTAGGGTACAAGGCCACTCGGATGAGGAGCTAATGAGCCCCAAGCTGGTCCGAGTGGGTGCTAGTTGATACTTGGCCATACTTGACCAAGTATAGAAGCGACTCGGCAAAGGAGGGAGCTCCTGTTGGCCGAACAGGGTACAAGGCCACGTGGATGAGGGGCTAATGAGCCCCAAGCTGGTCCGAGTGGGTGCTAGCTGATACTTGGCCATACTTGACCAAGTATAGAAGCGACTCGACAAAGGAGGGGAGCTCCTGTTGGCCGAGTAGGGTACAAGGCCACTCGGATGAGGGGCTAATGAGCCCCAAGCTGGTCCGAGTGGGTTTCTGCTCCTCGGATGATGGGGCTGCGCCCATTTCGCCCGACCGGGTATGGCCACTCTTGATACTTGGGATGTTAAATCCTTGCTATAGGCCGAGTTGGAGGGGCGCCTTAAGGACCTTTGACGCTTCAACTTCCTTGGGTTCGGAACGTTTTTTTGCTTGAGTTGATGGGGCTTTTCACGGAATGGACTGAGTAGGTCCAGCTGGGCCTCTATTAGAAGCCTATTAGAGCGACGCGGGGGGCTTTGCGTTGCACATCCCCCGAGGTACTCCTATATATGTATGAGAGGAGAGAGAAGTTGAGGGTCATTTGCTCATTTCCTCATTCTCTCTCTCTCAAAAATCTCCAAATCCTCTCAATTTTCCCAAGCTCTTCTTCCAGTTTCTTCGTCCGACCAGGTACGCTTTTGTTCTTTTAAGTTTTTCTTTTTCTTTCGAATAACCTCGGCCGACTCCCTTGTTCATAAATAATGGGAGATTCGTCCGAGTCGTCGACACCTCCAGCTTCACCTCCCTACAATTTGCCCGAGGAGGTGAGAGGAATGGGAATAACACTCGTGTCGACGATAATAAACTGTCCCGAACCCTCGGCTGTGCCCGATGCGGTTGCTCTCCCGAGTCCGTCTTCTTCGGTGGAGGAGGAAGCCGAGGGAGTCATCCCCTTCCTTTGGGAGGTTTCATTGGCCTATCCTCCTTCAAGGAGTTACTTAGATAAGTATCTATCTTCTGATGTAGCGAGGGCCATGACGAGGGGAGCAGGAGAAGCGTCTACGTCGGGTCGGGAGTTGGAGTATCCCGACCTCGATCCAAAAGGAGGTTCGGGTTCATTCTTTCCCGAGCCAGGGGTGATTAAGTCGTTGACCGAGGACCTCCGGGGTACAGCGACAAGGTTCCAAATAAAAGATCCCTTCTATTTGGTCCGACCAGAGGCCCACCATACCGTTATCTCTCCCCCTCCCGGTTGCGTTTCAGTGTACTATAAGTCAATGGATATGGGGCTTCGGTTTCCCTTGACTCCTTTTGTTAAGGAGCTGCTGAACACCTATCACTTGGCGATCTGCCAGTATCTCCCAACTCCTGGGGTGGCATTACTGCCTTCCAGGTTCTATGCAACTTAATAAATGTCCGACCGACCCTCAAGCTACGGAGGCATCTATACAAATTGGTCGAAGTCATGGCTGCTAAGAATGGGCCTGGTTGGTGGAGTTTTCAAGTCCGACCAGGTTATCGGACGGTCCTCAATCTCCCTACCTCCCAGAATGGGTTTCGTAGGGTGTTCGCCTTCATTTATTCTGGCAGGGACTGGGGTATTCCCTTGGTCCCACCTTCGGACGAGCCCATTCTCGCTCAGAACTACCGAGTGGGGGAGCTGGATGACGAGGAAGGTGCGGCGGCCTGCTATATGCAGACTGAGTCAAGAATTGTCGATGGGGGCGAGGTCTTTGTACCCGGCCAATGGCTGCCCGACTGCAAACTTTTCAAGGATGAACACTTTCTCTCGGCTATGGGCCTGAGTACGACTTTCCCGAAGGGTAATTAGCCGAGGAGGTGGTTTAGGGGTGATTGGTATGACAATTTTCAGCTTTTTATTTTGACTAACTCTTTTCTATGCCTTGTTTTGCAGAGCCCGCCCGAGCCTATATAGAAGAAGTAGACCCGGTCATAGCCGATAAGCTAAATGTAGCAGCGATGAGAGCGGCTCGACTGAAGGCCGAGATTGCGGCAAAGACAATGAAGGTCCCCGCCCCTTCCAAGGTAAAAAAACTCCCATTTCATTTTAGCCGAGCGGCTTCCCTTTTTTTTTTTTTTTTTTTTTTACCGAGTGGCTACTTATTTTGTAATTGTTGCTCTTGTGCTTCTTTCCTCAGGATCCTGCCAAGCCGAAGACCAAGAAGAGGAAGGAGCGGTATTCCGATAAGGTGGCTCAGACTGAGAAGGCTGTGGCTCGGTCGAAGGCCGAGCGGGAGAGGGCCAAAGCCGAACTGGCGGAGGCCAACAGGAGCAAGTCGGTTGAGGTTGTTAGCCCGAAGGACTTCGCGCAGCAGGCCGACGGGGGCGACATCTCCCTTCACTCTTCTGACTTCCGACCAGTCGGGGGCCCCCAATACGCTCCTATGTCCCCGTTTGAGGAGCTGCCCGGGGGTAGCTCGAGGGGGGCGGTGACGCCGACCGTTCCTTTCACTGGGATAGGTAGGAAGGACAAGGATATGCTCTGGTCCACGGCCCTTGAGCATATATATACTCCCGCCGACCGGGAGTATATTGAGATTAATCATGGTCCGAACGAGACCAACGAGCTCTTTCGCTCCTGGCTCGATGTAAGCCCTTTTTTTATTTTACTTTCTGTTGTTTCACCTCGCTGTTCCTAACCCCTTTTTCCTTGTTTCAATTCTCCGCTCGGATGGCCAACATTGCTGAAAATCGGGTGAGCCTGGCCGAGGAAGTTGCCGACCTCAAAGAGAAGGCCAAGAAGCACTTCGATGAGGTGTACCAAGCCAAGGAGGCCAAGCGGATAGCCGAGTCCAAGCTGGAGGACGCGGTGGAAGCCATAAAGAAAGACCAGGAGAGCTTCGCCGCTGAGCGGGAAAAATGGGTGAAGGAGCGGGCCGATCTCGTTCTTGCCCGTGATTCGGCTAAGACCGCTAAGGATGATGCTCAGACCAAGCTGACCACGGCTGAGCAGAAGGTGGCCGATCTTGAGGCCAAGTTGGCTGAGTTGGAGGGCCAAGTTAAAACAGAGGAACAGTGGTTCTCCGACTGGGAGAAAACTGAAGCGGCCGAAGCTTATGCCAACGAGGTGGGCAGCGTGGCTCACAAGAGGGGGGGAGGACGAGGCTTTCGATCGGTTGAAGAAGGTCTTGGCCGTGTCCCACCCTAACTTGGTCTGGGCTGAGACCTGGTCAGGCTATCAGATGTCGATTGACGCTGATAACGCCGCGATTCTGGCTCGGTCAAAAGCTGAGGGGACTGGCTCTGATGAAGATGATGAGGAGGAGGATGAGGGCCGCGTGGATGTTAACGTTGTCGACGGTGATGACGTTGATGATGATAATGTCGATGAGGCCTCGGGTGCTGGTCGGGGTGAGGAGCTGGTCGGTGATAATACCGAACCTAATGCTGAGAGCATGACCGATCTTCCCCTTCCTCCTAGTTCTTAGGCTGTGCGGCCCTTGTACTTAGCTTGCTTTTATATTCTATACTAGTTGCCTTTGTAATCACTTCTTCTGTAATGCTTGACCTGTTTTAATGAAAGCTTATCTTTTGGCCTCTGTTTTCTTGTTTGTTGATTGCAATATTGCCCGACTAACTTTTATTCTTTCCGACGGACTTGTTTGCTTAGTCAAAATTCCGGCCACCCATAATTTCCAGAAAAATGCCAACTGTTTTGACTGGCTAAGTCTAAGTACATGAAAGCCGATTACATGGACTGGTTAAGTCTAAATTAATTCCGACTGGCTTGTTTGTTAATCAAGTTGCTGACCAACAATAACTTCCAGGAAAAATTCCAACTGTTTTGACTGGTTAAGCCTAAGTACATGAATGCCGATTGCCAGTAATTAAGCTATTACAATGTATGCCCCTATTGCAAGCAACAAACTCTACACAAAGTATTTTTTAAGGTTATTCGCATTCCATGGTCGGGCCAGGGGAACGCCCTCGGGTGATTCTAGTCGGAAAGTCCCAAGTTTGATGACCTCTGTGACCTTGTATGGGCCGTCCCAGTTAGGTCCCAACTTTCCTTTCAAGTGTGAGAGCCCAGTGGCCTCGACTTTTCTAACGACCCAATCGCCGAGCTAAATTGGCCGAGATCTCACTCGGCGATTAAACATCTGAGTAACTTTTTGCTTGTACTGGATGGATTTCAGCAGCGCGTTGCCCCTTGTTTCCGGCAGTAGGTCCAAGCTGACCGACTTCTCTTCCTCGTTCTTCTCGAATTCGTAGAACGTCATTCGAGGAGATGGGATGCCGATCTCCACTAGTAAGACCGCCTCGCTACCGTACACAAGGCTGAACGGCGAGTGCCCTGTTGCTTCCTTGGTAGTGGTTCTTGCCGACTAGAGGACTCCTGGTAGGTCATCGACCCATGCCCCTTTGGCAGCCTCCAAGAGATTTCTTGATTCCTTTGAGGACTATCTTATTAGTCGACTCAGCTTGCCCGTTCGTTTGCGGCCTTGAGACTGCGGAGAATTTGGTACATATTCCGAACTAAGCACGGTAATCCTGGGTCGGGCCGCTGTTGAATTGGCGTCTATTGTCGAAGATCAGTACTGTGGGGACTCCGAATCTAGTGATGATGTTCCTCCAAATGAACGCTTGAACTTGTTTATCCGTTATGGAGGAGAGTGGTTCAGCCTCAGTCCATTTGGTGAAGTAGTCAATGGCGACTATCGGGAACTTTCTTTGGCCTGAGGCTGGGGAAAATGGTCCTAGTCGGTCCATGCCCCACTTATCAAATGGCAAGACTGCTTGAATTGTTGTCAAGGGGGTGGTCGGTGATCGGGGAATGTCCGAATGGATCTGGTAGGATGGACATCTCTTTACCAGCTCCTGAGCGTCTGTTTTCAGAGTAGGCCAATAGTATCCGGCTCGGAGAGCTTTTCCAGCTATGGTCCTTCCCCCTTGGTGACTCCAACAAGCCCCTTGGTGGATTTCCCTGAGGATGTAATTTCCTTCCTCGGGGGTGACACATTTAAGTAAGGAATGGGTGAAGGACCTCTTGTAGAGTTGATTCTCATGCCATAGAAACCATCCGGACTTGTGTTTGACCCGATCAGCCTCCTTGTGATCCCCAGGTAGTTTCCCGTCTCTCAAATATCCGACTACCTCATCCATCCATTCAGATGTCCGATTCAATACAAGCTGTTCCTTGATATTGATGCTGGGCTGCCGAAGGACTTCCCACATGATTGTTCGGGGAGCCGACCCTTCTGCCGAACTGGCCATTCGGGCTAAAGCATCAGCTTGCTGATTTTCCGATCGGGGTATGTGGGTGATATTGAACTGAGATAGCTGTTTGATTATGTCCAGGGCCTTGGCCAAATACATTCGCATGTTGTCTTCTTTGGCCTCGTATTCACCCGATACCTGACCCACTATCAACTGCGAGTCGGATTTAGCATTAATCACGGTTGCCCCGGCCAAGATGCATAACTCCAATCCGAGGATCAGGGCTTCATAATCAGCTTCATTGTTGGAGCCTAAGAACTCATATTTGATGGCATATTCCATCTTTTCTCCGACCGAGGGTTTGATGACCAGTCCGGCTCCACAACCTGTCTTGGTAGACGAGCCATCCACTTGCAGCTCCCAGCTATCTTGCCTGCTGATTGGGGGACCTGGATGTGCACTCTGTTATGAAATCAGCCAAGGCCTGGGCTTTGATCGCCCTTGTGGGCTCATATTCCAACCCAAAGTTAGCTAGCTGATCCGCCCAATCGGTCATCCGACTAGAGTGGTTCCTGCTTTCAATGAGCTTCCTGAGCGGCTGACTAGTGAGGACCTTAATAGGATGGGCCTCGAAGTAAGGTTTTAGCTTCCGACTAGCCATTACTAAGGCAAAAACCATTTTTTCCACTTCGCTGTATTTGGCCTCTACTCCTCGAAAGGCGTGGCTTATGAAGTAGACTGGGTGTTGTTTTTCTTCTCTTTCGGCTAACAAAACAGCGCTAAGTGCGTATTTCGAAATAGCCAAATAAATGAACAGTGTTTCCCCCGGTAAGGGGGAGATTAATTTTGGAAGGGTTATGAGATGTTCTTTTAGGGAGGTGAAGGCTTGTTCGGCTTCATCATCCCAAGTAAACTCTTTTCTCTTCAGAGTTTTGATGAAGTGCAAGCTCTTATCCGCTGAGCGGGATAGGAAGCGACCGAGGGCGGCCGCATGACGGTTAGGCGTTGTACTTCTCTTACATTCCGCGGAGACTTCATTTCCATTACAGCTTTGATTTTGTCGGGATTTGCTTCGATCCCCCTCTCATCAACCAGGAATCCGAGGCACTTACCCCCTTTTACTCCGAAGACGCATTTCTTCGGATTTAACATCATGCGGAAGCGCCTCAACGTTCCGAGGGTCTCTCTTAAGTCTGAGGGATGATGGCTGTGGACTTTGCTTTTGACGATCATGTCATCAACATATACCTCTATATTCCGACCAAGTTGGTCGCTAAAGATTTTGTTGACGATGCGCTAATATGTTGCCCCTGCATTTTTGAGCCCGAAGGGCATCATTTTATAGCAATACACCCCCTGGTTGGTGATGAACGCGGTGTGGACTCGATCCTGCTTAGCCATCGGGATTTGGTGATACCTCGCATTTGCGTCCATGAAGCTTAGAAGGGCGTGACCTGCAGTTGAGTCGACCAGCCTATCAATCTTGGGCAGAGGGTGGTTATCTTTTGGACAGGCCTTATTTAGGTCTGTAAAATCCACGCACATTCTCCACGCCCTACTCGACTTCTTGACGAGGACAACATTGGCCAGCCATTCCGAGTACTGACATTCTTCAATGAACCCCGCTTCGAGCAATTTCTTAACTTCTGCCGCTGCTATGGCGTTCCTTTCGGGGCCTTGATGCCTCAACTTTTGTTTGACCGGCTTGAACCCCTCTTTGATGTTTAGCTCGTGGCACATCACTTTAGGGTCGAGCCCGGGCATTTCATTGGCTTCGTAGGCAAATACGTCTCTGTATTCTGTTAGAACTTGAATGATTTCTCTTCTTATTTGAGGGTCCATGGCCTTGCCTACTCTCAGAGTCCGACCATGTTTCTTATCAATGATGACTTCTTCGTCCTCCTCGACTGGCTGAGGGCACTCGTATTGCTTAGGATTTTTGGTAATGTAAACCCCGAGGCCACTTGAGGGCTGACCATCTTCTCGCTTTCTTTTCTTCGAGTCCTCTTGGACGTCGATCTTGCTTTTCAAGCTGTTCACATAGCATTCTCTAGCTGCCTGCTAATCCCCTTGGATCTTTCCGACTTTACCCTCGTCGGTTTCAAACTGCATAAGAAGCTGATAAATGGAAATTGCGGCCTTGACCTTGTTCAGAG
This sequence comes from Beta lomatogona, assembly GCA_947646795.1. Classification (NCBI taxonomy): domain Eukaryota; kingdom Viridiplantae; phylum Streptophyta; class Magnoliopsida; order Caryophyllales; family Amaranthaceae; genus Beta; species Beta lomatogona. Next base: position 4,602,611 of record CANSNZ010000988.1, read on the forward strand.
TTGGTCTTCCCATTATGATGTTATATGGCAGAGGGATGTCTACCACTAGGAAGTCAATCGGTAGGCTTCTTTCTTTGCCCTTCTCTCCTATCCGAGTAGGCAACTTTATAGATCTGACAGGGTGTACCGAGTTTCCCCCGAAGCCTATGAGTGGCTGATTGAGCGGGGTTACATCCCTTTCCTGGTACTTCAATTTCCTGAGGCACTCTAACGTGATTATATCAGCTGAAGATCCACTATCCACTAGCACCCGTTTGACTCTGGTGTTGGCCACTTTGAGCTCGATGACCAAGGGGTCGTCGTGGGGAGCGTGTAGTGGCCGACTGGATTCCCCAAATGTCATTATAGGGCAGTCGGGTCGGGGGTGGTTGACATCGAGTACCTGATGCTTAAGATTTTGGAGGTGGGCTTTGCGTGATCGGCCGGTTAGGCCTCCCGACGTGAAGCCACCTGCTATGACTCCGATGAACCCCTCCGTGTCTCCACTGTTGGATTGACCGACTTTTTGCTTGCCCTTCTCTTCACTAGAGTGCTTGAGGTATCGGTTCAGCTTCCCCTGGCCAGCTAGGTTGTCAAGGGATCTCTTGAGTTCCCTACAATCTTTAGTGGTGTGCCCACATTCCTTGTGATATTCGCACCACAGGCTCTTATCTCTTCGAGCAGCTGACGTTTTGATGGGAGGTGGGCGGGGGAGAGTGACTTTGTCTTTTATGTCCAAGTATATCTCTCTCCTGTTTTTGCTGAACCGGGGGTCGATGCCATGGTCGTTAAATATGTCTGACCGACCACCCGTCTTCTGTTGCTTTGACTGATCCCTGTGATTTCCTTCTTCCTTCCTCTTCTTGCTCCCGTCGTCTGAGTGACGGCATATGTCTGTCGCTTGGATGAATCTTTGAGCCCGAGTCATCGCTTCAGAGAAGGTTTTGACTTCGTTTTCGGCCAAGGACCATCTTAGCCGACCAGGCTGAAGTCCAGACATTAGGGCGGCGAATGCCACCGCATCCTGTATATCTGAGATTTTCAATGACTCCTCGTTGAATCTTTTAATGTAGTCGGTCAGGATCTCATTCTTCTCCTGCTTGATCCCCATTAATTGGAGGCTCGTTTTCTTTTGTCTTTTTCCCGCAACAAACTGGTGGATGAATAGGTCTTCGAGGACCGAGAAATCAGTTATGATCCCCGCGGGAAGCTCTTGGAACCAGCTCAGGGCCAGACCTTTGAGTGTTGTTGGAAAGAAACGGCACCAAGTGGCTTCACATCCAGTCTGAACACTCATTTGAGCTTTGTATGTCGCCATGTGATCATTCGGGTCGGTTAGGCCCGCGAATGGTTCTACAGGGGGCGTTTTGACCTTTCTCGGGTTGGGCGCCTCGAGTATGGCCTGACTGAATGGGACCATGAACATGAGTGCCCCACTGTTGATCCGAATGGGGTTCGATTGAGCAGAATCACCATGACCCTCGCGCTGAGCGGCCTTTTTGTTTAATATGTGCCTCGCATCATAACCTTTGCTGAGGCGCTTCTCGTTGAGGAAGTGTCGGGCACCGTTTTGCTTGTGACCCGCGTTGCCCCGAGGGGACTTGGATATGTGAGTCTCTTCAGCATGCCTAGCTGATCTTCCTTTAGACTCGCGTCGGTCTTCCTCCCCCTGCATTGGTCGTCGCTGACCAGGCTGACTGTGTTCCCTTGCCCCCGATTGCTGCCGGCTAGGCTGACCGTGGTTCTCCGCCCGAAGGGAAGGACCAGGGCTTGGTCTTTAGGGGGCTGAAGGGGGCGTCCTTGCTGTAGGTTGGCCAACATATCTATCGAGCTCATTGCAAGGTTTTGCTTGGAGCCGAGCAGCCTATCATGTTTATATCCGCCGTGGATATAGGATGGGGGTCAGCGGGCTGCAGCTGAAAGGAGGGGTCCTGCCTGTATTCTATGGAATGTTCTTCTTCTTCATGGTCAAGGGTTTGAACGGTCGGTGTTTTGGGCCGTTTAGACCTTCGCTGAAGAGATGGGGACGGACTCCTCTCGGATCTCTGAGCCTGTGCTGAGGGCTGGCAAGTGCGAGTACTCTTGGCTGGGGCCATTGCAGAATTGATCTTACTAAGTGGTGGCGAAGCGACTTTGATTGTAACTTCCCCACAGACGGCGCCAAACTGTTTCTGCTAAGAAATTAAGGACTGTAATTGGTTGGGAGATGTGACGTGGGCCCCAAGAGCGGTCGCCTGAGCTCCGATATCCGTACGCCGGAATCCTGCAAAACAAGGTTAGACTACCCCGGGGGTGGTTCCGGGATCGCCCCTCCGACGCTCAAGTCAGATGTGATTGAGGTAGAGAGGGAAGTAATGTCTAGAGAGAGATGCTCTAGTTTTGTTAGGTGAGAATTGAATACCTGTTCATTGATGAGGCAGTTGGTTTTTATAGTGTTGGGGATTTCCCAGACAAGAAACATTGTTCAGATGGGCCTTTTTGGTACCAATGGGCATGTTACCTTTTCATGCAATGATTATTTCACCCCTTTAGAGGTTTCCCAAATACTGGTGATTAGGTCAACTTTCATGTGGGACCCACAGCCGCCACCTGTCCCGTACTTTAGGAGGCTTTTATACTCCTTATTGGACTGCTGATTAAATGAGCCCAAACACACTTCTTTCTGATAATAATAATAAAAAAAAACTTGTAGATTTTTATAATATAGATTTTGGATAGATTTTTTTGGTGCTATACATTTTAGATTAATGAAAATATCTTATATTGTTATTTGCTAAGTTTAATTTTGACCAATCAACATCTTAAATTGTTGTTGTCATTTTTCACTACTAAGAAACATGCAAATTTTTTTTTTGTACAAACTGGAATCATATGAAATATTTTGGTTTTACATTATCTCTTTATATATTATTCATGTTCAAAAATAAGTTGAAACTAATACTTTCACCCCCACTAGAGAAACAAACAGATATCTGCAATTGTCATAGAAAGTTATTACCATTTATAAATCAGTACAAATAACAATTTATTATTCAATTACTCACGATGCTCCTACTCAAAAGTCAAGAAATGATCCCCTCAAAAAAAAAAAAAGTCAAGAAATGAGGATAGAGAGAATATAAGAATCACGTCGAGATACTTAATACTAGCATTTTTTGCACGCGATGCGTGCTTGGTTTTTTTCGAGACAGAAACTCTTTTGTTTTTGCATATGAGTCAAAATTTGATTTGTTAGTATGAATGCATTAATACTTGTAGACAATTGTAATCATTTATGGAAGCTCAGTTATTATATAATTGTTTTCAACATTTTTGTTAACTTTTTTAATGCAATATTTGAGTTTGATTTTTTTTCTTTTTTTTCGGCAAAATAGTTAATTTATTCATGAGGGTAGTAAAATATCTATTATATAAGCCAAGGGGGGAGCAATGGTGTCCCCTTAGGAATTCACTTAATTGCCCCTCCACAACATAAATATTACATTCCAAATTTTCAAATATGACCTCTAGCAATTAATCAAAACCAATTTCAATCATAAACTTGCCAAAAAAAAAAATTCAATCAATTCTCTATTAAACTCAATCAACTCATATAATGCTCAATCACATAAACTTGCCAATAAAAAAGATTCAATCAAAATAAAAGATTCTTAATCAATAATTTACCACACATTAATACCACATACAATAACAAAAAACAAATACACGACATTCTCATTACAGAGACAACTCAAATTCAAATTCAAATAAATTTTTCCATAACACAAACTCAATTACAAACACAAACTTCAAACCAAAAAAAATTCAGTTCTCTTCATAGATTGGAGCTTCACGACATTTTGAAATACGACATTCTCACATTTGCGGATACTTTACTGTTAATCAGGTACGCAATTTGTTATTGAAAATAAAAGTATGCGTAATGTTCTATGTTCAGTAAATCTTAAGAATATGTATTATGTTCGAGTAAATTTAAACTCAAATTACAGTAAATATTATGAATATATGCAGTGTTAGAATTTTTTTTTTAAAAAAAATTAAACTCAAATTACAGTTTATTTAAAAATTTCATTCAGATATAGTTGAAATTCAAATTAAAATTATATCAGAAATGGTCAGAAACAAAATCAATTTTCGTCAAAAAATATCTTCAAATTTGTGCCCAAATATTTTAAAAAAATTGAGACAAAATACTTCAACACGAATTATTTTTGTGCCCAGATATTAAAAAGAATTTGAGAAAAAAATACTTCAACCCATATATTAAAATCAAAAATTTGTGCCCATAATTAAATTTCAGCCCATCAACTTGATATTCAAAAATACCTTATCGACGACATGAAGAGCACCGCCATGACCGCCAAAGCCAGCTCCAATGATGGCGAAATCATAATCAAAGGTCTCGGGAGAGTGAACTCGGCGAAAACTCACTGAGAAACTCAATGCTTCTCTTCGAAGTCCATTGAAGCGGAGATTGACATTGAGAGGTTTAGCTAAAAAATAAGGAAAAATCGAGTGTGTGGTTTGATATGGGGGACATTGAGGAAGATGATCAAAAGGAGAGAAAAAGTGACGACTGCATTGTTTCAATTAAATAGAGAGGGAAAAAGAATTGCGTGAAATTGAGAGATGGGTTTGGGAATTGGCAGAGTAGTTGAGAATTGAAGAGAGAGAAAAAGGACAGCATTATTTATGTCTCTTTTTGTCATGGTTCATGAGGTTGTTTAGAGTTTTGACAAAAAACATTAGTTAGAGATGCAATTTCATTACTTATACTTATTTATTAATGTGTTTTTAAATACTATTTGTAAGTATTTCAATATTTCCTATTCACAAAATGGAGGTGAACTTAGATACGAACTTTTGTTTTTTGGTTTGTTTTACTACTAAGTAATAGTTATTCCCAAAACGTCACCGCACGCATAGCGTGCATAAAAAGCTAGTAATGTCATGGTGGAACACCATAGCTCCCCCCTTCCTTTATATAATAGAGATATAATTGTGTTTAATATTTTTTTTAACTTTTTTATGCTATATTTGAGTTTGATTTCTTTTTTTTTTGGCAAAGTAGTTAATTTATTCATGAGGGTAGTAAAATAATTTCCTGGGGAGAAACCATACCTTCCCTCTTCCCTTATATAATAGAGATATAATAGAGATTAGCCTAATGTGCACGCTATGCGTGTGGCAATATTTTAGTAATAATATTGATATTCAAGTGTTCAAAAATTGGTTGAATGACAGTTTAAGGGTGCAGACATTTTTTTATTTAATAAAAAAATAATTGATGTACTAACAATTACTATTTAAATACATAGTAATTGACAAATCAATAGGCAAAAAAAATTTGTTTCATAACTCTAGTATTTCAAGTTTTATTAATTCTCATAAAAAACACGCACACTTGTCAATCCAAACAACTTAAAGTAATTTTTTTAATGTATTTTTAATAACAGTTTTAAGTTTGTATTTTTAATAACAGTTTTATCTAGTAAGGAAAAGCATTAAGTTTGTATTTTTATAACAGCTTTATCTAATACATTATCCTAAATAGTTTTTTAATGTGTCTTTGATAATTTATGGTAAATTTCATTTTTTTTGTCAAACGTAATTTATGATTGCATATCCAAGTAATGAAAAAGCTGAATTTTTTTTGGAGTTTGTATTTGTAATTAATTTCGTATATGAGTTGTCTTTGTAATGAGAATGCCATTTTTTTTACTGTCTGTGGTATTAATTTTTGGTAAGTTCTTGATTACGAATTTTTTTAGTTGATTGGATCTAAATTTAATTTGATCGAATTTTTTTTATTGGCAAGTTTATGTAATTGACAATTATATGAGTTGATTGGGTTTAATAGAGATTTGGTTGAATTTTTTTTGGTAAGTTTATGTGTGTAATGGTTTTAACTTTTATATTGTGGAGGGGTGAATATGTAAATTCAAAGGGGGACACCATTGCTCCCCCCTTGGCTTATATAATAGAGATTAGTATTACTCATAGTCACTAACGCTTGAATTTTACAATGCACAATTGCACATGGTATACTCTTTGTTCGTTTGGAGCTCTTTCATTTAGCTTATTTGCACATAACCTTTTATGGTATATGTGTGTATAATGAAATTTGTAGTATAGTATAGGAAATCAATGCCTATAATTTTCGAACCCTTAGTTTATTACTCCCTCCGTCCTTTTTTAGTTGCTACATTTTAACTATGGACACTATTCACATGATAACTTTGACTGTTTTTAAGTTTATATACATACGAAAAAACATAGTCATGTTGGATCTTGTTTGATTAGTCCCAATTTGTATTTTCCAAATATATACTTTTCATAATTTTTTCATATATATAACTCAAGATATTGGTGTTTGAATTTACATCTCGTAAACTGTGAAAAAGCAAATGTAGCAACTAAAAAAACACAGAGGAAGTACATAACAAATTATACTCCCTCTGCTTTTTTTTATTTGCTACATTTGACTTGCACGGTTTTCAAAGCATTATTTAACTCTTAATATCTCTTATTTCGCTTAAGTAAAAATTATAAAAATTTGATATTATGAATCTACACGTCGAGACGAATCTAACAAGATCACACATGACTATATTTTTACTTATAAAATAATCAAAATAATTGGTCAAAGTAGTGGCTTCATTCCCAAGGAAACAAATGTAGCAAATAAAAAAAAGCAGAGGGAGTACTAAACAACCAAATTGGTACTCCCAATACACAGTCGTGTTATATAGGGCTGGCAATCAGGTCGGGTCGGGTCAATTTCAGGTCGACCTGTTTAGATAAACGGATCAGCACCCCCAAACCCGAACCCGACCCGTTTACCTAAACAGGTCAGAAATTCCAACCCAAACCCGACCTGTTTATAAACGGGTCGACCTGAACCCGACCCGTTTAACCTGATTTTTTAAAATTTCTTTCGAGGTTCAAGAATAGGTGGGCAAGTTCTCTATGATGAGAATTAAGTAAGAAAAAATATATAATTAATTAGGGGCATTCAGCTCCAATAACTATTATCAATAATTTATTGAGTCCTTTTGTATAGTCTGCATGTCTCTTCTTCTATTTCTTTAGTACTTGAAGCTGCAACAATGACTTCCATTTTGATGTATATGAATTAGGCTAATATATGAGTTTCTTCTTCCCACTTTCTCTTTCTCACACTCTCTTTTCGTGAGTATGGCTTTACAATTAATTTAAACGGGTTAGACGGGTTATTTTCGGGTTGAAATTTTCAACCCGAACCTAACCCGTTTAGTTTTCAGGTCGGGTTCAGGTCGACCCATTTAGTTAAACGGGTCGAAAATTTCAACCCGAATCCGTTTATTTCGGGTTAGGTTCGGGTCGGGTTCCCGGGTTGGGTCAACTTTTGCCAGCCCTAGTGTTATAAATAACATAAAAAGAAAGCTGCTAGCTTAATCACCTAAAATCAGTTGTTCTTGTTAGGTGAATCACTCAGGAATCTTGCTGTGATTAGATTGACAAATACTAGCTATTGTAAATAATAGACTACCAAATGCTTCCCATGATATTTTATGTCGTATGATTCAACTTTTTAGTGGGCCCCACGAAAATAAAAACCAGCTTTGTAATTATGGTCTTGTTGCTCTTCATTAGGTACACCTAATGATTGTCATTAATATAGTAACATGGACCATAACATATGGCCGTTAGTATTGGTTTAGACAAGTGAAAAAGGAAAATTTTAATGGTTGAACTATGGTAAGATCTAAAAAATAAGTCAAAACGTCAAGTTTCTTGTGATCTTTTTCCTAATCAAGTAGTAAGTGATATCCCGAATCTTATTCACATATCGTTAATTCATTCCAGAATTACGTAGAAACTGAGCAATACACTATACGAGTTTTTCTAACTAAAGCTAGTTTACTACGAGTAAACTCATACTGAAATTATAAAATTTGATGATTGGATCAACGAGTTTCACAAGTAATCCTTTTCTATAGTGTCAATTATATTTTTTTTGATGTGAGAACTATAAGTTTACTTGGGAATACTGGACAAGTTATTGGCGAATATACTTGATGGTGCGGTATCTAATCTTGTAATTATCATATGAGGATGCATTATACTAAAACCTTTTGCATGAAGGAGAGCGCCACGAAGAGGATAGTTTTGTTCGACAACAACTTTTTTAGAATGCTATTATTAGCAGCATATAGGATCCTTATCATTTTGTCTAGTTTATGGATGCTCCATTACTTCCCTATCAATGAAAAGTACCATGGAGGACGTTTAAAGCTCCATTCTCATACAGTATAAAGTATAATCATGGAAAACCTAATTGTCTAGAATAATTTTCGAATTATATATGTAAGTTTAGAATCATTCTAAACCATCAAGTTTTCATGATCACATTTGTCATGACCAACTGACCACTTATTAATTAAATGTGTTGTATCAATTGATCTGACACAAATCGTTCACTAATAGTTAGATAAAACAAAATAAAAGAATTAAAGATGGATAAAAGTAAGTATATAAAACAAACCTTTTAGAAAAAATCTTAGAAATTGAAAAAATATACAGAACCCTTTATAAGCTAAGAAAAATACGGAAAAAAAGGTTGGTGGTTCAACTAGGTCGAACAATCTGATAAGAGATCAACCGTTTAAAATTATCATTAACGCATTTTTTTGACAATCTTATGTCAAAATAAGCATCACTACTCACAATCATATGTAAGCATAATTCTAAGACATAGAGTGCTTTTTTTCAATCAACATCCACATTTTTTTTTTATAATGAAACACAATTATTGATTATTTCAATCATGACAACGATACAAGAGGAATTAAAGTAATATTCCACACAAAATGATTTTGAGGGAGATTTGGATAAATCATCTTGCACACCCTCTAGTTGTAATGGCTAGCTCCCAAAGTCAAGCCCCCACCATTCTCTTGTAAGATAAGACTATGATGTGGCCATTCATACCGTATCTTCTAATAATTCATTCAATATATTAACTTCAGCATGCAAGAATTAAGGAATAGTTTAACACACACTAACCGCAATAAGGCATACAAGTAACCTACAAAAGCTTAGGTAATTAAAACTTAATAGCAAAATTATTAAAAGTTTTGCTACTGAATTATCTCATAATCCATTTACAATACCACTAGTTTGGTAAAGCACTGAAAGAGGGGAGAAAATTTCCTGACAGTATATGAAGCTAACTTCTATGATGTTAGCAAAAGTTGTCAATATAACGCATAATAGTTGTCGTAGTAACTGATATTCATGTTACTAGCTTTTACCTACTAGTACATATTAGGGGTAGTTATTTAAAGTTTAACTATCTAAATACTCAACATACACGTGCAGTTAAAACAATGGTTGGTAGAAGAAGAGGTGGTAACTCAGTGGAGTACCACCCTGAATTCTAAAGCTTTGCCAAGGGTTCGAATACTCACTCCAACAATAAGTTGGGGAATTTCACTCTTGTGGTGACAATAGGTCTTTAGGCCTGTTGTCTTCTGGACTGTTAAGCCTTGTACTCAACTTTTGAGTTGGAATGCCTTACAGTAAGCTAGTAGCCTTGGTTCTTAGATCAATTACCCCTCCAAAAAAAAAATGGTTGGCCAATGAAAACGGCTAGATATCTAAAATTTAGATAATCGATTAACAACTATTATGTGTTAGAAGAACGAGTTCGTAGGGATATTTTTGTAATTTCGCTGTTTGCGAACCCATCACTCTCCTATCTCACAGCATTTCACTTCCACAAGAAGGCCTTCATCAATAAGACCGTTAGATTAGAACCATAAAAGAATTTTAGTACTGTTTAACAAGTCAACGACAAGTTGTTCCTAAAAAGAAAATATAAAAGAGAAGAGAAGAGGGTTGGCAGCAGAAAGTGGGGGACAACTACGTTTTACAGCCGAGCTTAGGGTGTCTATCTTCCCTGGGAGGCAAAGATACTATTTTCCAGTTCATACCAAATCTTCAACCTCAATTTCCAGTGGTTTTGCCAATAAGACAAATATCTTACTCACATTTAACTACTTAATAATTTTTCTTTCATTTTTCTAATTACTTAACCCAAAAAAAGAAGTAAAAGAAAAAGTACTTGGTCGCCTGAAATCCAGGGTACACTTGGACTGGAAAATAATACTAAAACTAATGTTGCTTAGCTCAGCTTTATGTTATTGATACTATATACTACAAAATGTGTTGATAAAAAGAAACCAAAAAAGTTCACATGAAGGGATCCAGTCCTCCTAGTTTGATCAGAATCCTAGGTCAGCTTCATCATAGAATTTGAAATTAAGGTTATTATTCATTTACATAATTTATTTTAAGAAGATAATCTTATCTTATTTTCTTTCATATACCAAGGAGAGAATTTCATTTATACACATGAAAACTTGATGTACAATTCAACATTCGCCACGATTTTTAAGTCGAAAAGAGTGTTGAGTTGCACAGAAATTAGTTGTCAGCACAAGGTTATGTTTGGTAAGACGGGAAATATTTTGAATGGCACGTGATTTTCCGTTAAAACAGATCTTCCAATGGAAAACACAATAGCACACATAATTTTCAATTATTTGGTTGCTCACAAGACAATTTTATTAGGAAGAGGAAAAAAAATGTTGGAAGAGGATGAATATGGAATAAGAGAGATAAATAGGAAGAAGAATGTTTTCTATCCTTTGGGAAACTAAATTTTAGTTACATACCAAGCAAAGGAAAGATAAATGAACGAATTCCAAGTCAATGTTTTCCTCCCAATCAAACACTCTCTAAGCTAATAAGCCCTATAACTATCACAAATCCTGATCAACAGAACTAAAAGTAAATGCTCACTCGAAAACGCTATCATTTAAGTAAAGCAAAAGCAATCTTATACTACTATGTCATAAAATAAAGGCTAGCGAATCAACAAATTTTTGAGAACAGGTAGTGACTACTGACTAGGACAGGAAAAGGCAAAAACAGGATTTAATCACACTTGCAGACTTGTTCAGCTTAAGACTGATACAAAGGAATAGTCCAGCAAGCTATTACCAATGAGGTGTATTTTTCTTATAACGAATGGTCTGTTGCTTGGTTCATCACCAACCTGGAGACAGGCTCTAAGATTAACCCAACACATGCCCACATACAATTGACAACAAGCACCCATCTTGGCGATTCTTTGAATCCAAAGCATCATTTTCAAGGTGACATGCCGAGTGATTATAACAAGTTTTTCCTTCATATATCACAAAAAACTCTTACATAGGCATTTATCTACGTTCCTACAAACTATATAGAAAAGCAAGCTTGATGCACATATGCAAAGCTGTACTGTGATTGAGATCAGCAAAGTCCTGGGTCATTCTAGTATTAGGGTACACACAAAGTTGATACTTAATACAACATATAAACACCATTAAGCTAACATAATATTCATATAGCATAACTTCATCGTAGGATGCAGTAACATTCTAGCCCTGGAACTTACCTAAGAGGCAGCAGCAAATTGACCTCTGAGGGTATGGACATTCCAGAACACTTTTGCAGCATCATCAGAATTTCCTGAATCAAGGGCAACAGCTCCAAACAGTGCACGGAAAGAGCCACAGACTATGGCAGGAGTGGTAGAGTTAGTGTTGTGAGAGACTCTGATTACTTTGTGCAACCCGAGCCGCATCCCATCCACAGAACAGGAGGACTCCACATTGCATACCTCTGCTATCTTAAGGTTTAGAGATTTTGAGGAAGTATCAATATCATCCGAAAGATAGCGGAAGGATACAGATGTTTCTATAATGCTAGTGCCAAGAATACTTAAGGCTCGATTGTTCTCTTCAGAAAATGAAGCATGGGTCATTGCACGCCGGAGAAGATCAATACGATGAAAAGAATAGCTGAAATTGGAAAATATAAATCCAATCACTCTTACTGTTCCATGCTCAATTTGGAGCTATTTATAAAGACGAGAACATTCAAGCTACAACAAAAGGCACATTTTAAAAAAAATACTGTTAATAAAATTGAAAGATGATCAGTTCTCATCAAAAATACCTCTCCGTAATTAACCAAGAAACTTTACATAAGCACTAGTTTTCCAAAGGAAATTAGATAGAAAGTCGATAATCGAAGGACAAGTGGCTCAATTTCAATATGTTTTAATATTCTTTTACTTCTCTTCGTACCTAGAAGTTAGAACTTAAAAATGGAGCCAAGTTCAGCTGTAAACATCCACAAGAGGTGGTGAAAGTTGGTGAGTTTGAGGGAGGGTCAAGAGAAGAGAGAATTGAATGATCCGAGATTCCCATTAGGAGGGCTATACAGAATAATCATCAAGCTGCAGGTCATCCCCAAGCACCAAGGCACAGGCTCATCACTCCTGGACCACTACAAGCAAATGAGGTGGACGGACGAGAGGCTGGGAGTGAGGCTAGGAAAGGATAGATAACCACCACAGGCTACAAATTATGATCACTCAAGTTTAGGGTAATGCTTACCCCAGCACAGTGCATAGACTTAGATAATCAAGTCCTTAGTGATTTTGACCGCATTTCAGCTTGGCCTAACCCTAATGAACCCGCAAAACAAAAGTAAAAATTTAAGTTAGAATCGTGGGTTACCAACTAGAGTAATCCAACTCCTTCTCTTTCCAACTAGGTTGATACTTCACAATCTGAAGGCCCAACTACATTGAAGAGGTGAGTAAGGTCAGAACACTTCAAAAGAACCACCATATTCTAACTCTTCCTAGCACAGATATATATATCTTGGATCTTCCTAATATAAGAACAATGTTATCTAAGTAAATAGCCAGAGATACATTACTATAAAACTAAAAGTAAGATACAGAGATTCCGGACAAAAGGGAAGGAAAGAAATGATGCTAAAATGTACTACCATTTAAGAGGGAACGACTCAAAACTGGGTTCATGAATCAACAATGCGCATCTAAAGCTCGACCACTCGATCTATTACTAGTCTAGTTTTGATTGTTGGAGGATCATCGATTTGGGTTTAAAACGAGTAGTCCAAGTAACATAGAATAGTCCCATATCTTGGCGGCGTGAATTTCCCTTATCCTTCCCCTACTCCCAAGAGCCTAACTTGCAAAGCTGGACAAAGCTTACCTATAAAAATGTTCCGGACCAATAGCGTCCTTCTCCTTACCATTTTCTTTCAATAAAAAAAGGTACCATATTGATCAAAATAGCTAACAAACCCAAACTAATCCACACATCCTATAATCAATAGCAAATTGAAACAAAAAAAGAAACTATTTTTGGCTCAAACTACTTCATACCTTAATCAGTCATACCATATACTATACATTGCTAGTTGCTACAAATAACAAGAAGCAAACAAACAACACCCCCCCCAAAACATAAAAAATATGCATTGTTGAACTAATCGTATTAAGAATTATGCTTCATCTATCAAAAAAAGAGATGTTATTTGTTGATATTTAGCAGTAACTTGAAAAACTTCACCAACTATACAGTTAAAAGAGAGAGAGAAAGAGTACTTAATCTGCTTCTGGAGGGTTTCAAGAGCAGTAGAAAAGGGAGAATATTTTGTGATTTCATGCTTCAAGACTTCATCGCGCTCGCCAATCTGCAGTGAAATTTGAATAAAACGGTTACTGATTGATATTTCAAGGATTTCTGGGTGTTCATTTCTTTTAATGGGTTTCAAATAAAAATGTTTACCTGGAAAGCAGAGGAAGTAGCCATTAACAAACTGAGAATTGCGAAACATGCTGCAATACGATGATCCATTTTTCCGATCAAGAGCGTCTTCAGTTTTATGTGCAGTGAAAACCTAAAGCTACTAACTTTACTTTACCTATTGTTCCACTTGTTTTCACTTTGTTCTTCTTTTTATTATTTTTTTTGTTATCATCAGAGAATGACTACGCTTAGTAATGTCACCTCAAAAAAAAAAAAAAAAAAAAAAAACTTAGTAATGTTGACGAGATTTAATTTCAAGTCTTAGGTACATTCTTATAAGATTCTACTAACTAAGTTAGATGACATTCACATTCACCTTTTATTTTCGCTTTGTCCTAGTTGTATTAATTTGGAATTGAACACAGTTTAGGTTTGTAAAACAATCTCAAGTGTTATGGTAACATGTTAAATAAACTAAAATTGAAAAAGGAAAAAAAAAGGTGATAGTGAGAGTTGAGATAAAGAATTGTGCATCCTAATAAGACCTTTTTGTTCATACTTAATGATTCATAACCATAAACTAGTGGGTTGGTTTGCATCTTGTTCTATCTCCCACAAGGGAGACCGAGGACATGGGGAGAACAAAGGGGTAGGATAGAAGGGGTTTAGGCTTATAATTACACACCTAGTTGATGCAATATAGGTAAATCCATGATATTCCTTATACTTGACATCAAAAAGTTTTATAAGTCGTGTGGGACCAATTTTATGAAAACATATGACTTATATAACTTGTTGAATATTGACTATTGAGACCCATTTTTTTGCTATTGTTTTCCATTCCAAAGAAATAACCCTTCACATAGTCAATATAGGTCTTGCTCTATTAATACTAATTTTTATAAGTCCATGATGATTTATGGTAATTAAAAATATTTGAATTTGTTGACCTTTTAATGTATTTCTCATATTATTATTGACTAAAGTGACCCCATGATATAATAAATTTTAATGACTTGTATTTTTTATTTTAGTTAATGTCATGAAATCACATCAAGTCTAATGTTGCAATCTCAATTACAGTGTGGATGCCATATAGCTTAGTTAATAAAGTCTTGTGGGGGTAATACACCAAAACTTCGGATCAAATCCCATCGATATTAATTAGTCACTGATCTACACCCACACACAAAAAAAAAATCTCAATTGTAGGTATGATACATTGATACTTGCATAATACAGTAGGCAATAGCCACATAGACAAGGGTACAAGCAGGATGACAAAATGAAGAATAGCAGTATAGCACCAAAAGAATTGGAAACTACCAAAAAAAATAATTTAAATCAACTAAAAAACATGTATATAAATTAGTTGATCCCAACAATAATAAACTTTTGCATGTTTTTGTTTACAAAATATGGAGAAAAGTTTATTTAAGAAAAAATCAAGACATAGAAACAGCCAAAGGCAACTTCTCGACATGGAAGATAGATAAGAGAAAATCAAGGATGCTAAGAAAAATTCTTTAAATATGGGGAATATTTACAAAGGTTCCATTAGAACAAGATTATCAGGGTGGTATGAACTTTTTGTAACCTATTGTATCAGAATATTAAAGTTTTCCTGTATGAGAAAAATCCATCAAAGAAAACATATACAAACCTTTTTTCTCCCCTTTTTTTGGGTTATCCAGGCAATCTAACCCCCCATATCAACATCTAAACCTCCAAAAACCTAAAATTACACCCCGATTTTTACCATACCAACCCCAAAAACCAAAAAACTCGCACATTCCTACCATTCAAAGAATCCTGTATATCAGTTGGGAACCAAGCAACAACTTAAGCAGAGCTCTCGAACGAGACTTGAGTTTGCAGATTGCACTCGGGTTTCCCGCTCGAAGCATTAGCCAAGCCTTGAAGCAGTCTCATCACATGTTTCGTGTCATTCAAATAGTACTTAGCCTTGCTCGGTTTTTGACCAACGGTGCAAGCGAAAACCTCAGGCACAACTCCAGAAGATGGACAGGAAGCTTTGCTCACTATACTTTCAAACATGTCTTCATCGGACAGATCATCACCTATGCACAACAGGAAATCTGGTGGTTTACCGTCAGTTGTCAATTCCGAAAGTACTCTCTCTGCCACCAACCCTTTGCTAACTCCCTGCAAGTTTTAAGGAAAATCTGATGTCAGTTGCTGGCTCTCTAGATAAAGAAGTAATAATTTTGATGAAAACATAAAAAAAAATTCCCACATTTCCTCCACACAAAAAAAAAAAGTTCCCACGTCAGCTCCAGTGACTTGCAAACTTGGAGAACCCATCGAACAACAGTTTTTTCATACAATACCAGAAGTTTAGAGTCCATGTGTCATATTTTTGAGTGAGGCTGAATGGAGAACAGTTCACTGATGAACATGTGAGACGGAGCTTTTGGTAAAGTCGCTTTTCCCTCTTGTTCACTAGTGAGCATCTTCTCTATATAGCTTCTCTTTTATAGAAAAGCTTGGAATACCATAGTTCCTTCAGCTTTGTAGTAAATATATCGCTAAATTGTGCATAGTATTCTCTCAATTGGTTTATTATCAGTCTACTTTAACGAACTTTTCTTTTCCATATTATCACCCACTTCAGACACCAAATCACTCACAATGCCAGTGCAAATATGCAATTCTAAGTTGATGTTAAAAATCAATGCGATTAGCCTTACAAATCAATGCGATTAAGGAATAAAGAGATCAAGTATAAAGTAACTACACAATGACCAAATTCTTTGCTATCTTACACTTTTTAGTTCTTTTGCTATCATAAACCCACTCAAATGTCATTTTTTTATTACATTTCACATGGTATATATCTCCGAACTCTGTTTCAACGCAATATAGATTAAAATTCAAAGCTATCTGAAGAAATCCATTTACTATGCGTTCATGGTGAAGGCATACTTTTCATCCATCTCTGTTTTTTCCAAAACTGTTTTTTGTAAAAAAGAACAAAATACTTGTACTACTTATAAGAATATTATAAATGTACAAAATGAATAAAAAGAGATAGTAGAGAGAAGCCAAAGAGGGAAGGGCCAATATCTTGGCATGACAACCGAGGAAGAAACATATTCCATGCAAGTATTAGAGTAGGATGATGCATACCTGAGGCTTAACTTCAACAATATTGTGTCCCCGCGTAACAATGACAGGCTCGTTAGAAAGGACATTTTCAAGATGATCCAACATCTCTTTTGCCTGACAGGAACCAAAATCAGGGTCAGCGTCTTGATGGTGCCATACTATAGCACTCTCCTTCTTTTCTATGTAGGAACCATCTGTCGCCTCTGTATAAAGCTGCATCACAGGCTCCGCCATTCGTTTCCAATCATTGTCTACAGTTACTGAGCTAACTTCCCAATCACGGTTCTGGTTCCACCTACAAAACCATTGCAGAAATAAAATTCTAGATTTAGTTCTGACTTCTCAAACAAGAGGAGCTCATTAGCACAAGGATAATGTACAAGGGAAAAAGGCAAGGCACAATATATATCTGATCAAGCCTATGTTACATGGACCAGAGTAATATCTTATTTTTAGCATATTCTGGCCCTATATTATTGGTATGTTTTCTTCACCTTAAAAAAAACATTTCAGGATATATATGTTCATACAAGTTCCATTAAGTTCTAACAAGTTCCAATGAGTTTTAGTACGTTCAGTTCAGACAGGTTCAGATGAAGAGAATGCACCCTAACATGTGCTAGTTCATACTGGCTAGAAATTAGAGCACTTATCAAGTACATAGAATGGAACTCCCAAGTGATGAAGTGTCCATAAAACGTAGGGATCAAGCACGAGATTAAAAGACAAACAGATGCAACAATAATTTCACAAGAAACAGAATCAAACAAATTACATTTGAGATGAAATACAGAGGGCAACCAATATACCTCAAAGAATATCCATGTTCAGCAGCTATTCCCAACTTTTTACAAGGGGATAACCATTCGCCTAAAGGATAACGTCCCCTGCCACTAACAATGAAAACAGTATTCTTGGGGTCATCACAAAGGTTGTTCAGAATAGATATCAGCTCAGGGCTCGGAGTTTTGACAATGGACATATCAGATACAACAGTTCCATCATAATCCAGAAATATTGCCCTCCTCTTTGTCTTCTTATATGAAGAAACTATATATTCAACAGAGAGCTTTCTGAAGGACGGAGAGAGAGCAAGAACCCTGAAACTCAGCCCAAAACCAATTCCCCAACAACGTTTGTTATAGTGGTCCTTACACGCCCGCTCTAAATCCTGCACAAAACTGCGGGACCAATAAGCCACATCATGAGAGCTAACATACCGGTAATGCTTCTCATGCCTCAACCGCTTCTCTAGATCAGACATACTTATGGCCATCTTCAATGCATCAGCAACAGCCTCAATGTTCCATGGATTAACCCTGATAGCACCACTAAGAGAAGGCGAGCAACCAACGAACTCCGAGACAACAAGCGTACTAGAACGAGCTTCTCCCGAGGAAACTCCCATTGCTTCATCAATTTTTGGAGATCCTTGTCTACAGATGATGTATTTATATGGAGTTAGGTTTAACCCATCCCTCACTGCATTCACAATGCAGCATTCTGCCATTGCATAATAAGCAGTTTTCTCGAAAAGAGCCATCGGACGGTCGATCAAGATGACAGGTTCATATCCTGGAAAGCCATACTTCTTGTTGATCCTGTTGGTTATCATATATGTTTCGGACTTTGCTTCCTGAACATCCTTGCCTGTACTTCTTGCAGGGTTGACTATTTGGACCAGGACAAGTTTTCCCTGCAACTCAGGATGCTGCTGCAAAAGATGCTCAACAGCCAGCAATTTGAGACTGATTCCTTTAAATATATCCATGTCATCAACACCTAGAATTATCTTTTTCTGATCAAACTGCTTTTGGATCTCTTTGACCTTAACAGATGCAGATGGATGGTTCATCGCAACTTCAAGGCGACGGAGCTGCACTCCCACAGGTAATATCTTGACATATACTGTTCGGCCAAAATAATCAATCCCAAGATATCCCCGCTTGGATTCGTAGTCCAAACCGAGCAGTCTGCTACAACATGAGAGAAAATGCCGAGCATAATCGAATGTGTGAAAGCCGACTAAATCTGAGTTTAGGAACGCTTTTAAGATTTCATCTCTAACCGGCAAAGTCCGATAAATTTCAGATGAAGGAAATGGGCTATGTAGAAAGAATCCTAGCTTAACCCTGTAGAACCGCCTTCTTAAAAATGTGGGTAGCAATATGAGATGGTAGTCGTGGACCCACACAAAGTCATCCTCGGGGTTTAGTATCTCCACAACCTTGTCAGCAAACTTCTTATTAGCTGAAACATAGGCTTGCCATAGCCCCCGATCAAAGCGGGACCCGTGATCAGGCGACATAGGCAGCATGTAATGGAAGAGAGGCCAAAGATATTGCTTGCAGAACCCATGATAGAACTTCTTCTGCAAATCTGTTGGGAGAAATGTAGGCACACAACGGAAAACCTCGAGCAAGGTTTGGGCAACTTCCTCTTGCTCCCTAGCATCAACATCCACTTTCAATGAGCCCACATAGAAAACTTCAGTTTCAGGAGAGAATCCATCCTTCAGATGCAAGTAAAGGGAATCTTCATCGAAACTAAAGCTCCATTTACCAGATTTAGGATCCTTTAGCGCGTTTATTGGGAGAAAATTCGCCACTACAATTTTTCTTTCACGATATCCCGATGAGGAAGAATCTGTACTTGTTGTATCGTGACCTTCACCGGAGTCGGTACCAGGTATACCACCTGGGACAGTCATCACCTTAGGAAGGGTCCTGGGAGTCTGAGGTAAATCCAGAAACCCTCCAGATGAAGCTGCTAAGTCCAGAAAGCTGGTATATGATCTTGATGCCATGACTACAAAGTATAAATAAGACAACATAAGTTAAAAGCAAACGACCAATGAGCAACAAAATAACCCGAGGACAATGTTCTCAATCGACAGACGTTCTATCATAAGACCTCTAAAATGGAGCACATTAATTGATGCCTATGCACGCAAAACAAAAGGCAATAATTTCTGCAAATCATATTTGCAAAACTTTTTAGAATAATACCTGAAATCTCGAAAGCAATACACTGCCTAGTATCAATGAGAAACAAAATGTTGGAACTAACATTACAAATGAAAAAAAAAATGGAGTAAAGTATACAGCACCCAAAGAATTTATGATTTGAAGCAAGAATAATAACAATCAAGAACAAGCGATTGCATTAATAGATCATGGGGGCTCAAAAGAATTTTATACAGTGAAAACATGCCATACCCTTCCTTTTTCACAGACAAAGAAAATCTATGGCGTCAGCTTCAGCATCACAAGCTCAACCTATGCAGTCCTAAAACCATATCTACGCACGATAGATGAATTTATCTTTTAAAGAGATATGATTTGACAATCAAGAAAATTCTCTATTCAAATTAAATGAATTTGAAGAACAATATTTGAGAATTCACCCAAAAATGACAAAAGGAGAAGCTTTTCAAGTTTATTCCATTCAAGCATCACAATCAGAAAAAAGCAGCAAGCAAACAAGTGGAATATGACATGTCCAAACAGAAATATCTGAAACTTTAGGATGTTCAGACTGGAGAAAAACAAACTCAAAAACTCAAGCCTAATTCAGGAACAGATACCTCAAACAATCAGAAAGAAAATGACAATTGACCTTATGAGAACCTGAAAATGAAACCAGAGAATATCTTTCACATGAGACGACCCCAACTCATTTACCTCTCAATCTTCTGGTACATGCACATAAACACAATATCGCATCAAATGATCATCACATCAACTTCCTTTCATTTTTATCCTCACTTATCGTCGACCGTTTCATGCATACGTTATTAAAAACATTTTCCTTATACGACTACAATGATGAAGGCATTCTAGATTTCATCCTTATCCTACTTTGTGGAGGAATCATACAAATGCATAATCAGTAAACTAGTTGTGCACATGAAATTTATATTCAATCTAGACACCTGTCTGCTATGCACAACTTATAGCATTGATTTGGTCTTGCATCACCTCTGAACTTGTTCGCAAGTCCGCATTTTCTCCAAAGAACTAGACAAAATACAAGTATATTTTATAGATAAGATAGAACATGACAAACTACCCATTTGCTCCTATACAAACTTGTTCAAAAAATACAAAAAACAAAAAACTCTTTGTAATCTTCTTAAAAATAAAAACCTACATTGTCTTTTATGGCATACATATATATATGCATTTAGTTTAACAAATCCAACAAAGGAAACCGTCTTTGATAACTGAAAGGGCAGCTTCACATATAAGTGTCATCTTGTTCAGATTGTTTACCTGTTCACACTGGATTCTATGATCTAGATATTGGCTACCAAACCCAAATTCTTAATACATGGATTCTCTGGATAAAGTAAGTTGATTTAAGCTACATCACCGCGCTTAGTCGCTCTCTGACACAGAAAATAATATTTTGAAAATTCAAACATGAAAGTATATGGGGTATTGTTTACTATTCATTCTACCAAAAGGAAAAAGGGAAAAAAACATAACAAGAGAATAAAGTGGGCATTACTATCATAATGTGCATTTAGTATACATTATCCAGAAGTTGGATCTTAGTCAAGCTCTATCTTCTTCCTACCTAAAAATCCAAAAAGTTAAAATCTTTTTAAAAAAAGAATATTAATTTTCTTTTTCTAGTTGCAATGAACTATAATAGGAAGAACAACACTAGTTTATATTCCTAATTCTGTCCCTTTTTACCTTTCTTGCTACCACCCCACCCAAACTAAATAAAAGGGAAAAACAACAGCTACCAAGAAATGGATATGACAAAACAAACAAAAATAAGAAACAAGAAAACAAAATGACAACAAACACCTCATTTAAAAAAGAAAAAAAAAACATTTCAAGCATTCAACCCTTTTGTCATTGTGGATGTGAAGAGTTAACAAACTTAAAAATAAAAAATAAAAAAAATATCAGACAAATTAACAAATGAAATTCATGGAAAAAGATTTGTGTATAAAAGGAAAATAAAATTCCAGGATTCAAGAGCTTTGAATAACTGGGTTCTTTCAGGAAAAATGAGTTACATATAAATAAATGAAGAAAAACAGAAAAAAAGATCAGATGGGCTACCTGAAACTGATCCGATAATGGAGCTTGAAACAGTTGAAACAAATAAAACAAACGATTACCTTTCATCAATTTCTAAAGAATTTAGAAATTAAGGAGATGAAGGTGCAAAAATAGAAAGAGAAAATAGAATGATAGCCTCCCAAAGAAGAAACTTGGGTGATTATTAGAAGTGTTGTAAAGAGAGATTGAAGAAGATAGAGAGACAGAGAGAGAGAGAAAGTGAAGATCTTTGTCAAGTAATTATTTATATATATATATAAACATAGAAGACCAAAGATCAAAATTTTAATTGGGGTTTGGTTACTTTTTGATAAGAAGAACAAATATTCACTTAAAAAATAATCAAGTATATATAGGAATATAAAAAAAGAGAAAAGTTTAGGATAAAGATGGAAGAGAGAGAAATTAAAGAATGAGATAAGTGTGTGTATATATAATGAAAGTGTGTTAGGTTGAAAATGGTGTTGTGTTTGGAGGGGAGTTATTTTTTATTTTCTTTTACTTCTGAATACATTTTAGCAAATTCTTGTGAAAGACGGTTCGATCCGATATAAAGCTTATACGGTATATTTTAGTATACTATAAATTTAAGCCTATCTATTAGCTGATTCCTCATTTTTGCTCATTTGGAGTTATACGAATAAGAAATGAGCAAAGAAATACTTTTGGATGTATGATACATACGAATGTATACTGCAAATTGCATATTTGATTAGATCACTATTCGTTCAATAATTCTTCCTCATCCCTTTTTTAAGCATTACATTTCTTTCTCATGGAAGTTTACTATGAATCACTACAAACTCATTTTTTTAATTACTTTAACCTCTCTCATGTATGTCTTTGTCTCTAATTCATTGCTCTATATCCTTTAATTGGGTCAAAGGTCACAAAAGTTGACCTAAAAGCTCATTAATATATAGAAAATAATTACCAAATAAAGTCTATTTAAATTTGTTGTACGTATACTTTTGAATTATCAATTTTCTAAATTCTATATTAATGTGCAATAATCTCTATTATATAAGGGAAGGGGGAGCAAATGGTTTCTACATGAAATGACCCCTTTACCCTTACTCACACAATAATCATGTAAATAATAATAAATAATAAATTTAAAAGAAAAAAATCAACCATATATAACAAGTCAAATAATTATCTATTTGACATAATTATCAATCAATACAAGTTTCAAAAAATATTTTATTTAACATTGATTCCAAATCTTTGAATAATGAGGAAAGTTATTATATGAAGTGATAAAAACTCGAAATTACAATTCAAAAATATTACTCCATACATTGATAATTCGCCATCCATATAATAAGTTCGTTCAACTTTGTGCAAATCGGGTATCCAGCAACTATCAAACAATTTCAAGTTGAAAAATTTGCAAGTTTTTGCTCCTTACATATTGCGTTTAATCCCTCTGAACATTGTCATGTACAAAATAGTTGTTTTTTTTAAATTACATCCTAATGATCATGAAAACGTATGTGTTAATCATGAACAAGTTGACATATGTATCACGTGCATAACTCTTTAATATAAAGGAAATGGGTGATATGATATACTGTAAGTTTGTAACCCTATGAAAAATTATTAAGTAACATTTAGATTTTAAAGTTAAAGCACAAAATTTCAAATTCACGCACGCATCGTGTGCATAAATTGCTAGTATAAGTACTATATAAATGGTCAAATGCGTGATTCAAAGATCGTGAATTGTAATTGAAGTAATAAATTGGGGATTTGCTTGGTATTGGGATCATTTGTCTTCTATGGACAGAGCTACACCTATTCGATGGATAAGATTACCCACATGAGAAAGGCAATTAAAAAATTATTTCTACTAAGTTGTAATCCACTAAATTAAAGTTTATTTCATGTATGTAGATTACCCAGTGGGCAGACTAAGTTTTTTTTTTTGTCTTGTACACGTCTATTTTGTCGTTATTTTAATATATCTGTCAAGTCAGATATAGTGAATTAATAAAACGAAGGAATTAAAATTGGTAAAGTTTTTATAAAAATAGATAATAAGTTAGTCTGCAAAAGGTTATATAAGAGAACCTCAAAATCAAAAGGTTATATAAAATTATTACAAAATTAAGAGAAATATTCATAAAGTTAATGGTCTGAATAGGTCAGATAGTCGAACAACATACCGAGTTCAATAGATTTTACAGCTGAGCAAGAGAACATGAAAAAGATAATATAAAAGAGAAACAGAAATAGTTATGGGGAGAAGTGAGAATGAAGGTTGCGTTCGGAATTCCAATATTCAATTCAATGAAGGATAGAATGGGATATGGATGAGCAAGAGATGAAAGTCAAAAAGGATAAATCAAAGATGTCTCAGAAAAAAAAAATACTTGGGGTTGAATCATATTGTATGGAAAGAATATTGGATTGGATAAAACTACAGAAGAGAAAGAGCGTATGTGGTGTGTATGGGCCCCACTCCAGTTAGATTGTGTCCCTTACGTTATTATGTGTAGTTAATAGTAGAGCTAGAGCTAGTACTTCCTCCTAGTGCCCACCATTACTCGTTTTTTTCTAGTGAAGAATGTTAGCATCTTCCCCGTTTGTCCTCCTTCTGGTTATGTTATTACGAAGATGTCGCAACTAGTGTGTAGTTCGTACGATGTTCCGAGTTTTTACTTTGAATAATATGGTTTTGTTTTGAGCTTACACTTATTTCAGATTAGTTTGATATATATATATATATATATATATATATATATATATATATATGTTCGAAGTTATATATATATATATTTTTGGAGAGTAAATAATGTTCCGGTATGGAATAAATGCTTGGGAGTGAACTGATATCTCCTTATCATGTGAGTCGGTTTGAGGACCTGCAACACAGAACATGTAAACTAGTCTCGGGGGTTGATCCGAGGAACGTCACTCTTATGTTTAAGTCAGTAAAGATAAAGTCGGTAGCTCTTAAGTACTATATAATTATGATTCTGAACGTACCTTTGTCACTCTGATCATTGAGTATTTATAGAGGCCGGGAGTGTCCCAAGCTAGGTAGGACACTACTCCCATTGGCTGAATACAATTATATCCTCTTCTGATACTTATCTTTTGGCCCATAGACCTTAATTGGATAAGAATGGATCAGGTCCGGAAACATTAGGAATGGCCCAGACGTGGGACACCGGTATGGTGCTGGATATAGGCTGGTATGTCTAAGACACAGGTATCATGAAGATTCTCTTCCTAGTTCCTCGGAGATACCTTGAAGGTTTGACTATGACGGCCATTGGCGATCCAATTGAACCGGTATGGAACTTGGACAACCCCCATATAAATAGCATATCTAATAGTTAATTGAGATGGTAAAACTTTCACTTTATACAACTTATTGGTCGCATATTTGAATCTTACTACATAAGATTTTGTAATACATATGCCATGGCATGTTTCTAATGAATCAATTATGGGTTCCACGTGATAACATATACTTTCTTAGGAACGCCTTTTAATATACTTCCTCCGCTACCATTTAGGTGCGCACATGTTTTTTTTTAGGAAAGCATTTTTGGTGCGCCATGGGACAACTTTGCCCATGTGATCATGCGAATTGGAAGAGAGATGATAAGAAAAGTAAGGGTATAAAAGTCATTTTACACAAAAATATTACCAAAAATAGAAAATGTTGCAATTATTTAAAACAACATAAAAAGAAAAAGTGTTGCAATTAAATGAGAGCGGATGAAGTATTAGTATATAGATAGATAGTGTGGGGTGACTGCACCCAAAAAAAGAAGAGTATATGGTGAAAGTTGAGTCATTGTTGGTTATTTGTTTAATACGAGTTTATATTGTTAGATTGTGTCTTCTTCGAATATATTGTTAGTTTATAGTCTAAAGCATTAACCACTAGACCAAGTGATATTTAATGTTATCATCATAAAGTATAATATTAATAAATGAAAATTTTCCTTATCCGGGGCATAGCCCGGCCCCTAATAACTACTTCTTAATTAAGAACTGAAAATAATCAATAGTGAATTAACTTTAATCTACATATATACTGAGTAATTATTATGGGATTTGTTACTATTAAAGTCAAGATAAAGTTATAATCTTTGAAAAATAGTTTAAATTTTGAGGAGTTGAATAATTCAAATCACGTAATTAGACACACGTCAACTTTTTTTTATATCTAATTAATGTCATAGAGTTGTTTTCAAAATGGTATTTATTTGGGTTCCAACTTGATACTCCATATTACTAACTTGTTAAAAACCTTAGCGACGTTAAACACGCCAAACAGCCAATAGTCGTTACTATGCTTTCCGCCATTGATCATTCTTCAATTTTGTATATCAATACAAAATAGTAGTAGTATCTAGTATGTAATGCACCAATCATGCACGCACTCAAGATCCTCCAACAAAAGTTGCATGAGGAAGCTTGATACGTATAAATCCGCGTTGCCCATAGAAAATAAAGTTCGATAATAGTATACTTTCTTACCACTCGAGAATGAGGGGAGTGGAAGGGTGGAAGCTTCTTTCATCTTCCACCCATCTTTGTGGGTTCGATTCTCATCAAAGGGGGTTTGGGGGGCTTTGGAATAGGTTGTATTTAGATGCCCTGTAAGAGGACGTTAATGTAATTTATCTTACCAATTTTTTTAAAAAAAAAAAATTCTTACCACTACCTGCATATTTTTAATTTAAATCTTTTAATGAGCTTTCGAGTTCATACTTTACTCACAAGAATTGATGGATAATGATCCTGATGTCAAGAATATCATGGTCAAACAGGTGATATTTAATCCGTTTTTTAAAGTTTTACTAATGGCTTGGGAACTTTTATTAATTCACAAACAAATTAATGAACATTAAAGGACTTTTTTTAGAACACTAACGGCCCGTTTGGTAAGGGGTCATAAATGGTGGAATGATAATACATTATAGTGTAAATTTGTACTAGAAATCCAATGTCATTACCTATGGTAATCCTAATTCATCTCAAGATATCCATTTTCTTCCTAAAATTTCATTACTATCCATTACCACTTGGGAAGGTGGTATTGGGTGGAAATGAAAATTTATAAAGGGAAACCCATGTTTTGTGATAAAGTTTCACTAAATTTCATTACCATTACCACTATTTATTACCACTAACCAAACGGGCCGTCAGGGAAGTTTACATTAATTTGATAGAGATCAATATAGGTAAGTATTTCTTTTCATAGGTTTAGAATTTTATTATGTAAATATCTCTAATATAATATATTATGTCTGGTTTACTAGCACAGTTAGGACTGACCTCTTATAACCACTACATGTAATGAGCAATGCATGACTCTCCACTCAAGGAGATTTACGCAATCCAACATGGTATCACAATAACCTAGAATAAAATTTTAACCCCCCTTCAGTACTTTTCAGATCTTGGGAGTCGTTCTTCCTTACCCTCTCCCTCGGAATTCCAGCGCTAAGACTACTCTTTCCAGATCCAGCATAGAAGCAAGATATATATCGAGGCATTGCTAATTTTGTTGCTAAATAATGTAACGATATCGATGTGTCAATGTGGGAGTTATATATGTTAAGGATTCCCAAGATCTAGCTTTTGTAGCTAAATTTGGATTCTAATACCCCTTGTAAAAAATAAACCATTTTTTTTAATGTTAAATCCAATAATTAGTACTATCAAATAAATTAGTCTTTTGGCTTCAATTTTTTTTTTTTAACTAGTTTAAGACAAATATATCAAATAATTCTTTTGAAATGTTTATAAAAATATGAGTCCTGAAATGTCAATGCAAAAAAATGGAATAGTTCTAGTTTTGGTTTTAACGAAGTACAATAAAATTCTACTGTCCTATCTCCTTTACGTTGCCAATATAGTACTCCCTCTATATTTTTTTATCTTTCCTACTTTGACTTTACACGTTTGCCAATGCACTTATTCTACCTTAAATATCTTTCATTACATATTAGTAAGAATTATAATAATTGAATATTAATACTACCTCCGTCCCAGAATAGTCTGAACACTTTCCTTTTATGTTTGTCCCAAATTAGTTTGAACACTTCTATTCTTGGCATGGTCTCACCATTAATATATTATTTCTTTTACACATCTTTAGCCTACACTCTACCTTTTATCACTACAAGAAAAGTGGAAATCAACGACGGCTAAAAGCCGTCGGTGATTGCCTTAAAAGCCGTCGCTAATTAATCAACGACGGCCAACCGTCGTTAATAGGCCGTCGGTAAAAAGATGGTCGCTGATACTAGAATCAACGACCGTCAAGCCGTCGGTGATATATTTAACGACGATTTCATGACAGTCAGCGACGGTTTACTATAGCCGTCGTTGATAGCCAGTCAGCGACTGTTTAAAGCAGACGGTGATTCAATGACGGTTTTAAACGGTCGCTGATTCACGACAGTTTAAAATCGTCGCTGCTTCACCGACCGTTTAAAACCGTCGTTGATTTACCGACCGTTTTAAACCGTCGTTGATTTCGATCAAACAACGTCTGTTAAAAACCGTCGCTAAGTTATTAAAGCAGTCGTTGATTTCGTGTTCATGGGTACACAGAGATCCTTTCAGCGACTGCCTAGCCGTCGTTGATTTAATGTTTAACCGTCGCTGTTGTTACAAAATAATATTATTTAAAATTCTATTGTTCTTAATAATAATTAAACCCGTACTCTGCACGTTTGCACCTAAATATACCACGCTAAAGCTGTTTCTCCATCACATTCAATTTTTTCAATTACAAAAATATGCAATTTTGATATATATTAAAATTTACATAGATACTTGTATAATTACATGAAATAGATTACATTTATGTACACAAAATAGATCCCGATGTCGGGAAATAAAGTAGATGTCGGTGTTTACAAAAAATATATATCGACAAAGCTAGAAACTAATAAGCTAGATGCCGATAAATATAGACACTAAATATATGTACGCAAAAATAGATCCGGTGTCGGGAAATAAAGTACATATCGGGTTGAAAAAAAAAATAACCCGACACATCAAGAAACGAAGCGAGATGCCGATAAGTATTTACACTACAAGAAAATAGTTAGACTAACTATATCCAACTATAAGTTAGTTACCTAGTTGCCAAAACCAAAAAAACTACACTGTCAAGGGTGGCTCTGTAGCACTACCACCACCACCAAACCCTGGGTCATCATCTGGTCTGCGTTGTGGAGTGGGGCCTGGGTTGCAACCTGAGAACATGTGGCCGAAACTAGACATGTTCCTCATCATTTCCTCTATGAGGGCCCGACGTGACTCTTCCACCCGTCTTTGCGACCATTGCCTCCACCTCTCCCATCCGTGCAGCGACCTTTGCCTCCACTTGCGCCTCAATCGAGAAAAAATGGACGGCTCATATGGTTGTGAAGAGCCACCATCTCATCGGCCTGATGCAGAGTTGTAGTACAAACGATCTTCCTGACCCAACCCCTGAACTTTTCCTCTGTTCCTCCCCCCAACTGTCTCCCAATACAACAGATCAGGGTTCGGCTGTGACCCCTGAGTCGTACAATGATCCAGCTTCTTATTGTATGTCTCCTGCATTTGGTTAAATATACTCATATTCAAATAATATAAAGTGCCAAAATGGCGTATATTTGGTTCTATCTTTCCTTTTTTGTGTATTTTCAATCAAAACAACTTATAATCACATTAAACTAACTATATATATGATGTTTGAGGTGTTTATAACTTAAACTAGCATCAAACTACTCGTATTCATTCAATTTCAAGTCAAATGGCCTAAAATGGCCTATATTAGCCTATATTTGGTTCTATCTTTCCTTTTTTGTGTATTTTCAATCAAAACAACTTATAATCACATTAAACTAATTATATATATGATGTTTGAGGTGTTTATAACTTAAACTAGAATCAAACTAGTCGTATTCATTCATTTTGAAGTGAAATGGCGTAAAATGGCCTATATTACCCTATATTTGGTTCTATCTTTCCTATTTTGTGTATTCTCAATCAAAACAACTTATAATCACATCAAACTAACTATATATATGATTTCAGGTGTTTATAACTTAAACTAGCATCAAACTACTCGTATTTATTCAATTTCAAGTCAAATGGCCTAAAATGGCCTATATTAGCCTATATTTGGTTCTAACTTTCCAATGTTGTGTATTGTCAATCAAAACAACATACAATCACATTAACCTAACTATATATATGATGTTTGAGGTGTTTATAACTTAAACTAGCATCAAACTACTCGTATTCATTCAATTTGAAGTCAAATGGCCTAAAATGGCCTATATTAGCCTATATTTGGTTCTATCTTTCCTTTATTGTGTATTTTCAATCAAAACAACTTATAATCACATTAAACTAACTATATATATGATGTTTGAGGTTTTTATAACTTAAACTAGCATCAAACTAGTCGTATTCATTCATTTTCAAGTGAAATGACCTAAAATGGCCTATATTACCCTATATTTGGTTCTATATTTCCTATTTTGTGTATTTTCAATCAAAACAACTTACAATCACATTAAACTAACTATATGTATGATGTTTGAGGTGTTTATAACATAAACTAGCATCAAACTACTCGTATTCATTCAATTTGAAGTCAAATGGCCTAAAATGGCCTATATTAGCCTATATTTGGTTCTAACTTTCCTTTTTTGTGTATTTTCAATCAAAACAACTTATAATCACATTAAACTAACTATATATATGATGTTTGAGGTGTTTATAACTTAAACTAGCATCAAACTAGTCGTATTCATTCATTTTCAAGTGAAATGGCCTAAAATTGCCTATATTACCATATATTTGGTTCTATCTTTCCTATTTTGTGTATTTTCAATCAAAACAACTTACAATCACATTAAACTAACTATATATATGATGTTTGAGGTGTTTATAACTTAAACTAGCATCAAACTACTCGTATTCATTCAATTTCAAGTCAAATGGCCTAAAATGGCCTATATTAGCCTATATTTGGTTCTAACTTTCCTTTTTTATGTATTTTCAATCAAAACAACTTATAATCACATTAAACTAACTATATATATGATGTTTGAGGTGTTTATAACTTAAACTAGCATCAAACTAGTCGTATTCATTCATTTTCAAGTCAAATGGCCTAAAATGGCCTATATTAGTCTATATTTGGTTCTATCTTTCCTATGTTGTGTATTTTCAATCAAAACAACTTACAATCACATTAAACTAACTATATATATGATTTTTGAGGTGTTTATAACTTAAACTAGCATCAAACTACTCGTATTCATTCAATTTCAAGTCAAATGGCCTAAAATGGCCTATATTAGCCTATATTTGGTTCTATCTTTCCTTTTTTGTGTATTTTCAATCAAAACAACTTATAATCACATTAAACTAACTATGTATATGATGTTTGAGGTGTTTATAACTTAAACTAGCATCAAACTAGTCGTATTCATTCATTTTCAAGTGAAATGGCCTAAAATGGCCTATATTACCCTATATTTGGTTCTATCTTTCCTATTTTGTGTATTTTCAATCAAAACAACTTATAATCACATTAAACTAACTATATATATGATGTTTGAGGTTTTTATAACTTAAACTAGCATCAAACTAGTCGTATTCATTCATTTTCAAGTGAAATGGCCTAAAATGGCCTATATTACCCTATATTTGGTTCAATATTTCCTATTTTGTGTATTTTCAATCAAAACAACTTACAATCACATTAAACTAACTATATGTATGATGTTTGAGGTGTTTATAACATAAAACTAGCATCAAACTACTCGTATTCATTCAATTTGAAGTCAAATGGCCTAAAATGGCCTATATTAGCCTATATTTGGTTCTATCTTTCCTTTTTTGTGTATTTTCAATCAAAACAACTTATAATCACATTAAACTAACTATATATATGATGTTTGAGGTGTTTATAACTTAAACTAGCATCAAACTAGTCGTATTCATTCATTTTCAAGTGAAATGGCCTAAAATGGCCTATATTACCCTATATTTGGTTCTATCTTTCCTATTTTGTGTATTTTCAATCAAAACAACTTACAATCACATTAAACTAACTATATATATGAGGTTTGAGGTGTTTATAACTTAAACTAGCATCAAACTACTCGTATTCATTCAATTTGAAGTCAAATGGCCTAAAATGGCCTATATTAGCCTATATTTGGTTCTAACTTTCCTTTTTTGTGTATTTTCAATCAAAACAACTTATAATCACATTAAACTAACTATATATATGATGTTTGAGGTGTTTATAACTTAAACTAGCATCAAACTAGTCGTATTCATTCATTTTCAAGTGAAATGGCCTAAAATGGCCTATATTACCCTATATTTGGTTCTATCTTTCCTATTTTGTGTATTTTCAATCAAAACAACTTATAATCACATTAAACTAACTATATATATGATGTTTGAGGTGTTTATAACTTAAACTAGCATCAAAGTAGTCGTATTCATTCATTTTGAAGTGAAATGGCCTAAAATGGCCTATATTAGCCTATATTTGGTTCTATCTTTCCTATTTT
Organism: Beta lomatogona; assembly: GCA_947646795.1. Taxonomy (NCBI): domain Eukaryota; kingdom Viridiplantae; phylum Streptophyta; class Magnoliopsida; order Caryophyllales; family Amaranthaceae; genus Beta; species Beta lomatogona. The sequence continues at coordinate 4,635,032 of CANSNZ010000988.1, forward strand.
GTGTATTTTCAATCAAAACAACTTACAATCACATTAAAATAACTATATATATGATGTTTGAGGTGTTTATAACTTAAACTAGCATCAAATTAGTCGTATTTATTTAATTTGAAGTCAAATGGCCTAAAATGGCCTATATTAGCCTATATTTGGTTCTATCTTTCCTTTTTTGTGTATTTTCAATCAAAACAACTTATAATCACATTAAACTAACTATATATATGATGTTTGAGGTGTTTATAACTTAAACTAGCATCAAACTAGTCGTATTCATTCATTTTCAAGTGAAATGGCCTAAAATGGCCTATATTACCCTATATTTGGTTCTATCTTTCCTATTTTGTGTATTTTCAATCAAAACAACTTACAATCACATTAAACTAACTATATATATTAGGTTTGAGGTGTTTATAACTTAAACTAGCATCAAACTACTCGTATTCATTCAATTTGAAGTCAAATGGCCTAAAATAGCCTATATTAGCCTATATTTGGTTCTAACTTTCCTTTTTTGTGTATTTTCAATCAAAACAACTTATAATCACATTAAACTAACTATATATATGATGTTTGAGGTGTTTATAACTTAAACTAGCATCATACTAGTCGTATTCATTCATTTTCAAGTCAAATGGCCTAAAATTGCCTATATTACCCTATATTTGGTTCTATCTTTCCTATTTTGTGTATTTTCAATCAAAACAACTTACAATCACATTAAACTAACTATATATATGATGTTTGAGGTGTTTATAACTTAAACTAGCATCAAACTACTCGTATTCATTCAATTTGAAGTCAAATGGCCTAAAATGGCCTATATTAGCCTATATTTGGTTCTAACTTTCCTTTTTTGTGTATTTTCAATCAAAACAACTTATAATCACATTAAACTAACTATATATATGATGTTTGAGGTGTTTATAACTTAAACTAGCATCAAACTAGTCGTATTCATTCATTTTCAAGTCAAATGGCCTAAAATGGCCTATATTAGCCTATATTTGGTTCTATCTTTCCAATGTTGTGTATTTTCAATCAAAACAACTTACAATCACATTAAACTAACTATATATATATGATGTTTGAGGTGTTTATAACTTAAACTAGCATCAAACTACTCGTATTCATTCAATTTCAAGTCAAATGGCCTAAAATGGCCTATATTAGCCTATATTTGGTTCTATCTTTCCTTTTTTGTGTATTTTCAATCAAAACAACTTATAATCACATTAAACTAACTATGTATATGATGTTTGAGGTGTTTATAACTTAAACTAGCATCAAACTAGTCGTATTCATTCATTTTCAAGTGAAATGGCCTAATATGGCCTATATTACCCTATATTTGGTTCTATCTTTCCTATCTTGTGTATTTTCAAACAAAACAACTTATAATCACATTAAACTAACTATATATATGATGTTTGAGGTGTTTATAACTTAAACTAGCATCAAACTAGTCGTATTCATTCATTTTGAAGTGAAATGGCCTAAAATGGCCTATATTACCCTATATTTGGTTCTATCTTTCCTATTTTGTGTATTTTCAATCAAAACAACTTACAATCACATTAAATTAACAATATATATGATGTTTGAGGTGTTTATAACTTAAACTAGCATCAAATTAGTCGTATTCATTCAATTTGAAGTCAAATGGCCTAAAATGGCTTATATTAGCTTATATTTAGTTCTATCATTCCTTTTTTGTGTATTTTCAATCAAAACAACTTATAATCACATTAAACTAACTATATATATGATGTTTGAGGTGTTTATAACTTAAACTGGCATCAAACTACTCGTATTCATTCATTTTCAAGTCAAATGGCCTAAAATGGCCTATATTACCCTATATTTGGTTCTATCTTTCCTATGTTGCGTATTTTCAATCAAAACAACTTACAATCACATTAAACTAACTATATATATGATATTTGAGGTGTTTATAACTTAAACTAGCATCAAACTAGTCGTATTCATTCATTTTCAAGTCAAATGGCCTAAAATGGCCTATATAAAATACCCATTCTACCAGATGCGGAATCATCAGTCCATGAGAAACATCATAACCAACCTCTATATTAACCCAATTTCCTAGCAAAAACTCTAACAACCTAACAAAATGAAACTCTCCTTAACAACATAAAGCATACCCAATTCCTGCAAGTACATCAGAAACGAATTCACCAACGGTACCAATCAACTTATATTGTTCCTCTAACATTCGACAAACAACATTCAAACAAACCGTATTCGCCTTCTCACTCATAGGCGGTACAAAACAAATAGCACCAACAAGAAGAACACCTTCACTAAATACTCACCCAAACACCCCTCACATGAATCTACTAAAATTTTGTGCGTAAACGAAATGTAGCAAGTGAAAAGACCGAAAGCGGTGACTTAAAAAAGCAAAGCTAAGCACATCATTAGCCAGATATAGCAACAAGTAAGCATCACTCGCAATCAAAAACCATTAAATTCACCATCATCTTAGAAATCATCAATCACCAGAAAATTAACACAATAGAATAACAAGTAATTACCCATTTAGCACAAAATTAGTTGGAGAAATGAAACTCAAATCAAGAAATGAATAAAAGGCAGATCCAAAAACATATATGAAGAGAGAAAAAAAGTAAGGAATGAACCTAGAGGCGGCAGGGCTCCGGCACAGGAGGACGGCAGTCGGGTGTTTGGCCACCTACATTGACAAAGCCGAATGACGTTTAATTAGGGTTTGGTTTCATTAACAAAAAAAAAATAATGACGCAGTGCTAACTGGCGGCAAAGACACGGTCCGCCAGGTGGAGAGAAAATGAGTGTATCGCCGTTCGTTGGTTGGAGGTCGGCGAATAACCGGCGGCAAAGACTCTAATGCGCCGATGAAACACGATTGACACACGGAGGAGAGAGAAAGTCGCCGATGAACGGAGTTTGGGTGAAGCACGACTGCAACACGGAGGAGAGAGAAATGAAGGCGGGGTTTTGGTGGGAGTGAGGAGAGAGAAAGTGGAAGAGGAGCGACGGGAAATTGGAAGAAGAGGAGTGAAAGGGGCTTTACTTAAAACATCACCGACCGCTAAAGACCGTCGCTATACTTAAAAAAATAATAGTCTGCTTTTAAAGAAATCAACGACGGCTTTAAACCGTCGTAGTATATCAACGACTGCTAAACCATCGTTAATTTCTTAAAAAGCGGTCGGTATTCACCGACGGCTTGGAGCCGTAGCTATTTTACAATTACCGACCGTTTTTTAAACCGTCAGTAGCGATCGTTGTTTTAGCATTTTCTTGTAGTGTATCAATAAAAAGTTACCCAACTTTCTCTCTCCTCTAATAAAAAATACCCCACCAACTTCTATCACATCTACTTTTTAAATAAAATAACATTTGATAACCACACCACAACTTATCACCTTAAACTACGTGTCCCAACAAGTGTTCAGATCTTTCTGGGACGGAGGGAGTAAAATATTCATTGAGACGAATCAAACAAGATCCCACATGACTATATTTTTTCTTATAAATTGAGAAAAATTAAAAAGATTCTCTCTAATTGTGAATAATGTCAAGATTCCAAGTGAGAAAGATAAAAAAAATACAGAGGGAGTATATTTCATGTCCCCATTATGATAAGAGTAATATACTCCCTCCGTTTCATTTTAATTTACTCACTTCACTTTTGGGAAGAACCAAAGAGAAAGTGCAAAAGTATGAGTGAGAAACATAAAAGGTGGAGAGAGACATTGAAAAGCGAGAGAGAGAAATTAAATAGTGGGTTAAAATATTAAAAAGTAGATGACATGGGTGGAAAAGGATGAGAATATAGATGTGACATGTTACCAAAAATAGATTAAGCAACAGTGTGTAAATTAAAAAGAAACAGACCAAAAAGGAAAGTGTGTAGATTAAAAAGAAACGGAGGGAGTATATGCAGCGGTATCGATCGGATGACATTCTATATTACGATGAATTGTCGTTTTGAACCAAATATCTAGAAAAGTACTCATACTTGTCACCATTGTAAAGTCGTTTGAAGCATGTCTTGGATATCATGTTAAGGCATCCTTGCTGTAATGCACAAGGTAATTGTCGTTAGCAAATAGAAAATTAATTCTATGCATTAAGACTTCAAATAATTATTATTTATATCATGCACTAGTTGAAATAGTTAGATGGATAAAGATGCAGACAATAAATTTATACAAAAAAAGAATGGTATAATTAGTATAAAGGTTCATTTATGTCTAGTTCTTTCTTATGTTTATGTAGCTTTCTTTTCCTTTTAGGCTGAATATTAAAGTAATTTTACAAGAAGAGATGTATAAATAAATTGACATATGTTTTTGGCGTTTGCTAGACTTTATTATGCATTTGCGTGGACCACAATCCATCATTTTTGTATCAAATTAGATGCACATAGTAGAATGGGATAATAATTCTAAATAATTACCGAAAGAAAAGGTGCATCTTTTCTTAAAAAAAATTGTTAGGATTACCTTTTATATTTTTTAACTTGAAATCAAGCATCCTTTATAAATATTATTGCGAGAAAATATATATTTTTTAAACTATTTTTTGCATCCATAAAAGCCAATTTTAAACTAAAATATTTTTAAAAAAACTATTAATAAAAGCCAATTTTTCATGATGAAATCGGCCTTTCACCTTGTTGACAACATTTCTTTTATTTTTTATCCTCGTCCATGACAAACAATTGCCCTATATATCTGTCTCTTTTTTTTTTTTTTTGAAAGAGAAAATTCATTAATTTAAAGCCAAACGGCATCTACAATAGGTATTAAAGAAAAACAAGATACTATTAAACAAGGCTAAATCAAATTCGTCTTCGAATGAACTACAATGAACCAGATCGAGCAATACAGCGCAGCCCCCTTGTATTTGCTGAATCATGCAACTATTGATGAGGAAGTCTATCATTTTGATGTAGTTTGGGAATAGCATTCTTGACCGAGTCATGTTGACCGCATCCGAGATTCTAATACCTTCATGTTGAGTCTCGAACTTCAACCAATGAGAACAATTTCTCATACCTAAAAACAAAAAAACATACTCACAACTCCCATAGGGAGAAGGATATTTCCAAAACAGAAACTAAAAACCCTATAACAAGGTTTGAAAAGATCTCTAAAGAGAGCCTAATTTATTAAACAAAACAAGAAAATGAATTAAAAACGAAAATTAAAAGGGAAAATGCTAACCATGGATGAAATCATTTATAGCGTTTTCTTAATGAAGAAGGGGTAGGGGATATTAGGGTTTGAGGGAATATAACTATTATTGATTCAACGGGTGCAATGCGTATTCTGTCTCTCTTTTTTCTTTTCTCACTCATATCTTCTACCATATGGATTCCCACACCTCTCAACCATCACTCTTAATTGCATCTCCTACCCCATGCCCTTTTCCTTGTCAACATCTTCATAAAGCATCCATATCACCTATTACATCTATTTTTACATTGAGAATAACAAAATGCTACAAGACACCAATATTGAAACTACTCAATCTTCTAATTTTATATGGACTAGTAAGTGCTCAAACTATTACGAGGTACATAAAGTAGGGATGGACAAGTGTCAAGTGTGGTCCCATAAGATCCAAAATCTTAAAATTATTTGTGGATAATAAAAAATATATATATTTAAAATCGTAAGGTTTGAAAAATCTAGAAGCAACTGGAATCCAATGGTTTCTATTAAATCATGAATTTGCTCTAGAAACTTACTACTAGTTTCATATATTATTTGTTCCTTGCACTTTTTCCCCGTTTAATTAAGGATTATATACATACAAAAGTCAAAAGAGTAGCTAAAATCATCAATTAAAAGAATGTAAATCGATACTTAAAACCTTAAATTACTTTAAAATCTAAATCTAAAAAAATAAGACTCAAAGCTAAACATGATTGTAAACACCTAAACATAAATTTGTTCAAATTAAAAGTGAAGAGAATGCATCATCCTTAATTAATTCTATGACAATCACACACAATAATGTACTTCTGTATACCAATACTTGATTGTCATGAAAACAATTTATATCAATTTCTTTTATTATAGACCTCGAGATCACGATCACCCAGGAGGTCATATCGTTTGCATAACCTATTTCTTTTACCATATTTTTTGGGAGGCGGGTGGTTTTCACGATGCATAGTGGACTTTGTGATTTCGTGGCTGATTTTATTATATGGTCAAAATATAAATTTGTGGGCATGTTACATTCTCCTGGTCCTGGAGTTTGTTTTAGTTGACCTATAGTAAATAGTAAATAGTAAATAGTAAATAGTAAATAGCAGGTGTATGTAGGAGCTGCTGCTTAGCATCCACGGGTGTCACATAACGGTTGTCCTTGGTTTTGGTAGTTTTGGTTGTCTTTGGGAGATTGGCCATTTGTGTATTCTTCTTATTATTTCTATATCATAATATTAAAGATTGCTAGTGGAATACTACGTACAATACTACAATAGTGTATATTAGGACTTAGGAGGTGCTAGTTTGTTTCGACTTTTTAGAGTGGCTTGCCAACTTGCCTTAGGTAGTTAGGTGTCTCTATTTCAATATTATCATGAGGAGGTTACTGTTGCTGATGGCTGATGACTGATGTTGTTGGAGAGAATCTTGATGATCTTCCCCCATCATTTTTTTTTCTTGGGTGCTATCTTCTCCATCAAGTTGAGATACTTAACGTATTGTTTATGGTTAGTATGTTTCTTAACTTTGCAAACGAAATCTTAACAACATAAAAAATATTAAAGTATGATCATAAATGTGTAATAAACAAAATGCAACTCGCTAAAAATCAAAATCGAAAAAACAAGCTACAATATCTTTTATATTATATGAGGTTTTTTTAATAGTTGAATATTTTTTGAAGCATGTAGTTGTGATCATTAGAACGTAAAGTATTTTGAACAATTAGACCAACGTTATATATGGCTGGAGTTAAGAATCTCCTAACCTCTTAGGTAATTGAGATTGATGTGGGAGTATTAATTAGACCAATCCGATTTGACAAAATTACACATTAAAATCTCTCAAATAACACATGGCTACAATCCCTTTGTTTCTTTTTAATCTACGCACTTTCCTTTTTGGTCCGTTTCTTGTTAATCTACACATTGTTGCATTTTCTATTCTTGGTGAAATGTCTCGTCTACTTTCTCTTCTTTTTCCACCCATGTCATCAACTTTTTAATATTTTAATCCACTTTTCAGTTTCTCTCTACTACATTTGTACTTCCTCCTTGGTTCTCTGTCAAAGTGAAGTGAGTAAGCTAAAAAGAAACGAAGGGGGTATACATTAGCGTTATTGATATGTCAGGATTTGTTGATCTCCTAAAATTATTTTTACTTATTTTCACAAATATAAAGAAAAATTTAGAAAAGTTCAGAAGAATTAAGTTGAAGTAAATGAACCCTTAGATCAATAATTTTTGTGTCAAAATTTTAAATTGAGTCCTGTTAATTAAACCTAATGGAACAAACAAGTAAATGTTACTTCATCTACTCTTTTATTAATCACCACATATGGCTTGGGCACATATCTTAATGCAATGGAAAAAAGTAATTAAAGACATATAGGAACCACTCACCAAGTGATCCCAATTTATACCATGTGATCGATAAAGTAGATACGTGAGACGAATGATAGGCGTGTCGCGCACCTAACAAAAATAAATATCCTAACTAATCCTCCTAACTATGTAGTAGGGTAAGTCAGGGTCGATCCCACAGAGAGAAAGTTGTTCTATGATTAGCCGTTAAGTAATGGTAAGACTAAAGGAGGTTAATATCAAAGATGGTCGAATTAACTATACTAATCAATCTATAAATAAAAGACTCTATAGTTAAGTATCCCCACTAGCATGAATTAGTACAATAATAATTCCTACCCCAAACTAGTCAATTAAATGTTCACAAGGAAAAGTACACCCTATAAAATAACATAAACCTCTCCCTAGTATCTATGGCTTCTATAATATGCACTCAAGCCTACTCCCGTGGAATCATGCAAATGAAAGACATTAAACGCGCCACTCTAACTTCCTAACAATCCATTCTACCTACTCTCGTGGAGAACTTCATGTCCTTAATTGAAATATTCAAATTCGTCAAAACCCAACTCTCATTGTGATCAAGACAATGGAATCATAACCATACTAGTTATCTCTTATCTAGTATTGGAATATGCACAATCAATTAAGCAAGAACAATTAAGCAATTAATTTGGAAATTTAAAGGTATAATCATGAATTAATTCACACTAGGGTTCAACTTAACCATAGATTACAGAACTATGAAAGCATAATTGAATTAAATAAAGAAAATAGAGAAGAATAATAAAACATCATAATATAAAACAAGGAGAAAAGAAGAAGAAAAGAGATACTTGAATTAATGGAAGAAAGGTGGAGTCTTGGAGAACAATGGAGATCTACAAGTTTCTCTCTCTAAAAACCATAAGTATAAACTAATAATGATGATATATTATCTAAGCTCCCAAAAACTGCTGAAAATAAGGTTTAAAGTCCTATTTATAAGCTAAGATTAACATAAACCGACATAAGTTAGGTCACGCGGAAGATACGACATTACAGCAGGTTGCACGGGCAATCAACGTCTTGCACGGGCGTGCATGGTCGTGCACGGTCGAGCGAAATCTCGCTCGGTCGTGCGAGCAAGGCAGAAACATTCGTGACTTTTGATTGCAGGTTGCACGGCCGATCACATATCCGCACGGGCGTGCGGGCGAGACAGTGGCTTCAGCTCAATTTTGAACAGCTAAAACTTTTGATCCAGAGCTTTGTTTCACACATGTAATATGTCGTTAGAAAGCTCTTGAAGTCTAGTTTCCAACCCAGTTGAAATTACGTCATTATCATTCTTGTGTCAAAAGTTATGAGTGAAATAGTGCAGAGGTGTCATATTTCGTACAAGTACACAAAGTCATGTGTATCTTCTTCACTTTCAATCCGTTTTGGGCACATGATATATAGTTTTGAAGGTCATCCAAGATATGCCAAAATCTCATGAGTTATTAATCTCATGAATTAAGACATATATTTCCTGTGTGAATGCAATAAAAATGCAAAACTAAACTAATATGCTCCTAATACTAAGAAAGCAATAAATCCTAACTCACTTTCGTAGGAATCACGATTGCACTTAGCATGTGCAACAAGCCCTTTAAACCCCTAGGCTGCCCTAGTGGACGAGTAAGGTCTCGTGAAGGTTTTCAGAAGGCATACCCACAAAGCCAAAATATGCAAATATGAATGGAAAAAAAAACTATGACTAACCTAAATGGAAAAATATACAAGTCATGATCCAAAGAGTAAATACTCCCTCAAGCTAAATAAAACATTGTCCTCAATGTGACAAAGAACAATAGGGAAGGGAAGGGAGAGGGAAACACCCATAACCACATGATATGATCAACTTCCTCAATCACACAATCAAGTCAACCAAAATAAATGGCAAAAAGAGATATGACTCTCAAAAACTTGAAAAGGGGCAAAGGAAAAAGTATACCAAAAGTGTTGTGGCTGAAAACCCGGAGTTGAACCTCCTCACACATCATAACATCAAGTACCAATGAAATTAATCTCAATGAATAATATTATGACCTCAACCCTGGATCACAAATTGCACAAAAACCAAAAGTTAGTAATTAAAAGAAAAATTAGAATTTCCTAAATTTAAAATTAAAAAGAAAAAAAAATAAGGTTAGAAAACTTGGGTTGCCTCCCAGGAATAGCTCATCAAAGCCTTTAGTAGTTTGTCAAATGCATCTGCATGCATCTCACAGAAAAGCAAATAATATACAAAAGAAAATGTAAAATAAATTAGTTTTAATTCTCTACAAGACCTGCAACAAGGAAAATCAAAGAAAAAGTTATATCCACAAGAGAAGGAAGAAAAAGAAAAATTATTAGTCTTTTTACATGACCCAACAGGTTGGAAAGAAACCGAATGTACATAAATTCCATGATCATAGGAGTCATTCAAAGAGGGAAAAATAAGGAATGAAGGAGGATATAATATAGGAGAAGAAGGAATGAGGTCAAGCTTTTGAGAGAAAGGAACATGAAACTCAAAAACAGTAGGGGGAACCGACAAAGACTCATGAATCACATCACTTTCATCTATAGACTTCTCGAAGGAAGGTTTTTCAACCAAGGTTTCTTCCTCCTTTAAAATATCCATCACATTGATCTCTCCTATAATTTGATCATCATCCTCATAACTCTCATTCTCTATACAACCCACATCATCATCATAAATATACGGTTGGGGATGAGAATTTTGAGTGTAATAATCAAATTCATATTGGGGTGAGGGATTAAAAGCATTCACTAATGTCACATCACACAAAGAAATTGCATGAGAAGTAGAGTGACAATTCGAAGAATAAGAAGGTGTTGTAATACAACTATAGGGTTGTAGGGTTGGTCTAGCAGATAAAGACATATCCCATTCATAGTTATTCTTAGCCAACCACTCAATTAAATCCCAACAATAATCTGGTGATTGGGCTAGAAATTTCCCATTAGACATAGAATCAAACACCACCCTAGTTTCTTCATTTAAACCCTCATAAATTACTAGGCACATATCCCAAATTTCAATTCCATGTTTAGGACCAATAAAATCGCCAATCCTATAATAGTATTTCCAAAATAATTCATTCTCATATTGAGGAAAAGAAAAAAATGCTCTAGAATTACTAGCAAAAATATTGGGTTCATGGAACATGTATGGTAATTCATGAGAACTCATGCAAAGATTAGGAGAATTTTGATGTGATGCATCAAAACTATAAACATGAGAACCACAAGAATTATGACTATGGTGCCTATCAAAAGAATTATCCCCATCACAATAATAAAATGACTCCATGATACGAAAAAGAAAAAAAATATTCACAAAAGAAAGTAAAAAAAAATATGTACACTATAGTCTCACCAACAATAAAAACTAAATAAAACACACTATCTCCCCGGCAACGGCGCCAAAATTTGATAGGCGTGTCGCACACCTAACAAAAATAAATATCCTAACTAATCCTCCTAACTATGTATTAGGGTAAGTCAGGGTCGATCCCACAGATAGAAAGTTGTTCTATGATTAGCCGTTAAGTAATGGTAAGGCTAAAGGAGGTTAATATCAAAGATGGTCGAATTAACTATACTAATCAATCTATAAATAAAAGACTCTATAGTTAAGTATCCCCACTAGCATGAATTAGTACAATAATAATTCCTACCCCAAACTAGTCAATTAAATGTTCACAAGAAAAAGTACACCATATAAAATACCATAAACCTCTCCCGAGTATCTATGGCTTCTCTAATATGCACTCAAGCCTACTCCCGTGGAATCATGCAAATGAAAGACATTAAACGCGCCACTCTAACTTCCTAACAATCCATTCTATCTACTCCCGTGGAGAACTTCATGTCCTTAATTGAAATATTCAAATTCGTCAAAACCCAACTCTCGTTGTGATCAAGACAATGGAATCATAACAATACTAGTTATCCCTAATCTAGTATTGGAATATGCACAATCAATTAAGCAAGAACAATAAAGCAATTAATTTGGAAATTTAAAGGTATAATCATGAATTAATTCACACTAGGGTTCAACTTAACCATAGATTACAGAACTATGAAAGCATAATTGAATTAAATAAAGAAAATAGAGAAGAATAATAAAACATCATAATATAAAACAAGGAGAAAAGAAGAAGAAAAGAGATACTTGAATTAATGGAAGAAAGGTGGAGTCTTGGAGAACAATGGAGATCTACAAGTTTCTCTCTCTAAAAACCATAAGCATAAACTAATAATGATGATATATTATCTAAGCTCCCAAAACTGCTGAAAATAAGGTTTAAAGTCCTATTTATAAGCTAAGATTAACATAAACCGACATAAGTTAGGTCACGCGGAAGATACGACATTACAGCAGGTTGCACGGGCAATCAACGTCTTGCACGGGCGTGCATGGTCGTGCACGGGCGTGCATGGTCGTGCACGGTCGAGCGAAATCTCGCTCGGTCGTGCGAGTAAGGCAGAAACATTCGTGACTTTTGATTGTAGGTTGCACAGCCGATCACATATCCGCACGGGCGTGCGGGCGAGACAGTGGCTTCAGCTCAATTTTGAACAGCAAAAACTTTTGATCCAGAGCTTTGTTCCACACATGTAATATGTCGTTGGAAAGCTCTTGAAGTCTAGTTTCCAGCCCAGTTGGAATTACGTCATTATCATTCTTGTGTCAAAAGTAATGAGTGAAATGAGTGCAGAGGTGTCCTATTTCGCACAAGTACACAAAGTCATGTGTATCTTCTTCACTTTCAATTCGTTTTGGGCACATGATATATCGTTTTGAAGGTCATCCAAGTGTCTTAATCGTCATATCCTCAAATAGGAGTCCAGAGTACCTGAGATTACATCAAAAGACCAAACAACCCGTGAAAGCATCGTAGCTTATGAAAAGGGACCTAAATATGCAGAAATGCAATGTAAATGCTCTAATGCTACATGAAAATGCACTCTAATATGCAACTAAATTATGTTAGAATATGCACTTATCAACGAATAGTTACCAGAAATAGGTATATGGTGAATCATTATAAATTTCCACAATGTGAATCATGATAATTAATAAAGATACAAGAAATACTTCATTTATCTACTAACAGATGTATCATGTTGATTTGACACACTTGTTAATGCACAATTTAGATCATTAACATCTTTAAATATATATTATTAATCAAAAATACTCTTATAAAATTTTACATTGAGATTAACCCAAGAACAACAAAATAATTATATTTATTTTTACATATCAGTAATTAAATATGGTCAAAATTAAAATCAAAATAATGTAAAAAATCAATATGATAAATCTATTAATTAAGAAATGAATGAAGTATAATAATAAAACAAATTGTTTATCTAATGTATGTCCAAGGGCACATATTAAGCTACAAATAGAGGTTGAGGTGGTGGAGCAGTGGCATCGCTTGCCACCTCATATCCTTGAGGTCTAGGGATCAAACCTCATGAGACTCATTTGAGGATTTCCCCGTATCCCCACTCAAGTGAGTCCCCTTCTTCTTACCTTTTAAAAAAATATTAAGTTACAAATATTATTTGTTTTCTACGACAAACTGCGAATGCAAAAGGAAAACCCTACAAAAAAAAGAGGAACCCTTAAATTAAAAGAAAAGGCTTTAAATTTTGTTGTACTTAAACTTGTTATACTTCCTCCGTTCCAAATTAAACGCAACAGTTTCCTAAAATGTCAATTTCATATTAAATGCAACAATTTCATTCTTTCTATTTTTGGTATGATTTTTACCCTTGAAATTACCAAACTGTCCTTATTAAAAACTTAAAACACATATTATATTACCTAAATCAAATTAAATACAAACCTAATCAAAATTAATCTACCTAAACATCAACCCCCTCTTTAATCAATACCACCTTCACCCACCAGGCCACCACCATTTCTCTCTCCTCCATCTTCCATCCTCCATCATTCTCTCTCTCCTCCATCCTCCATCACCATTTTTCTCTCCTCCACCGCCACCATTATCGCCGGCGTCATTCCTCTGTCCTCCATCCTCCGCCACCCACCACCCACCACCATCATTATCACATTCGATCTCCTCCCCCACCAGCCCAAAACCACCGACAGCTTCGTTCCAACCCAAAACCACCTTCTCTCCACCGGCGGCGTCCGTCCTCTGTCCTTTGTTCCAACCCAAAACCGCCGGTGTCCGTCCTTTGTCCTTCGTACCACCTTCGCACGCCTCGATTTCTCCATCTTCCTTCGTTCTCTCTCTTCTCGATCTGTTCTTGTGGAGGTGGAGTGGGTTGGGTGTTGTGCTCAATTTCTCGATCTTCCTTCGTTCGCTCTCTTCTCGATCTTTTGATTTCTCTCTCAACTCGATCTGTTCTTGTGGAGGTGGAGTGGTGGTGGTGGTTTTGTCGGTGGTTTATGATGTGGATTTAGGGATTAGATGGTGGTGGTGATTTTGACTGGTGGTTTATGGCAAGTACTTTGACGGTGGTGGTGGTAGGATGTGGCAGTAGTGGTGGTTGGGTGGTGGTGGGGACAGCCGGAAGGTGGTGGTAATGGCAGCAGGAGTGGCGGTCGTGGTAGTAAGTTGTTGAGGTGGTGTTGGTGGCAGCAGAAGTGATGGTCGTGGTAGTAGGGTGGTTTGGTGGTGGTAGGATGTGGCAGTAGGGTGATGACAGGGTGGTTTGGTGGTGGTAGGATGTGGCAGTAGGGTGGTAATTCCCCCCCATTTTTTTTTTGGTCCCACTTTCTCTCTCCACTTAAAATTAATCACATGCCCCTCCCTTTTTCTTATCACCCCTTAAGAAAAATCAACTAGGAGTCCGTGCCGTCCAAATTGTTGCGTTTAATTTGGAATGGAGGAAGTATATATAAATAAGAACTCTTTTCTAAGTTCACTTAAAAAAAACTCTTTTCTAAGTTAATACGTACCGTACCTATCTCTTCGTATCTTGTAAACACAAACAAGAGTCTCATCTTCAAATTGACTTTCTAACGAAAATTTTGAACTACTCTACTGGTACTCCTACTTTTTTAAATTTGCTATATTATTGTTGCGCGGTTTTCAAAATGTTTTTTAACCCTTAATATCTCTTATTTCGTTTACGTAAAATTATAAAAATTTGATATTATGAATCTATACATCGAGAAGGATGTAACAAGATTACACATGACTATATTTTTATTTATAAAAAACTTAAAATAATCGGTTAAAGTTAGTGATTCATTTCCCAAAATAATAATGTAGTAGCAAATAAGAAAAAGCAAAGGGAGTAACTTTTAAAGAAATCCATAAACAATGGGCTAGTTTTTTTTTTATATTAAAAATTAATTCATTGATTCAAAGTCATACGACATCTACAATAAAAGTCAAAACTAAACAAATACATATCAAAATGAAATAAATACAATTCTAATATGACAAAACCACGATCGTTGAGTAAATCTACCACTTCCGAAAACCCTCGTCTTTCACATCGCTGTCTGATGCAGCCTTCTGCAGGGGGTCTATCGATCTTTTGTAGTTTTGAAGTAGAACTGGATTCAATTTAAGTGCTTGTAAACGAAGTATTGACATCTGTTGCAACCCCGCACAAATTTCAATCAACAAATCAACCTCTTGAATCACATAAAAACCCAAAAACAAAGTCTCCAAACTCTCACATGGAGAGAGATAAAACCCAATATATGGGTAGATATAACCCAATAAATGGGTAGAAAAACTCTCAATTAAAGAGAGACTGGAGTTTATTAGAAACATTAACATAAAAAACTAATAACAAAAGGAGAAAAGGGGCTTACCACCGCCTAAAAGGGTGGCGGTAGCCCCTAGGTTGAAAATTAGGGTTTTGTGAGAGATGAGAGAGAAGAGAGAAAAATAAGGGATAGGAGGCTTCTCGATTAAGGGCTTTACCTTTTTCAACAATGGGCTAGTTGAACGTGAAATGAAAGTTTGAAACATTCGTCACATGTTAAATCAAAAAACAAAGCATAATTATGTTGAAACTAAACACGAAATTAGATATCGTCAAAGCATAAAATAGACGGTTAAAAAAGGGAAGATTTATTGAGCAGACGTAATTGTTGATAACAAAAACCCACTGTTTTAGCTGTTGTCTACTTTCTGACAGCTGTTTCTTAGCCTCATTTCGAACCCTCTTTTCGAGAGACAGTAGCCATGAGAGAGACCAGAATAAACTTGCCCAAACTTTTTTGAAATAGAAAAGAATTTAATAAATTAACCGACACTACTTAGCATGCGGCTGCTCGACCACGCAATTAGGAAACCTGTACACTAAGAACGGAAACAGGTAAGGGAAAAACGGATAAGGTGCATTTATGTCTTTTTTATTTCTAATTATTGCCCTTCACGTTTCGCTTTACTTTTTATCTTCATTTCTCACTCATTACATTCACGCGCGCTGCTAATTGGTGATCAGGTAAATGAAGTCAATTTTATCATGCATCCAATATACCATAAATATGGTAAACCTAAGGTTATTTTTTTTTTACTCATTTAAAATCATCGAAATAAGCAAAATATACTAAAAAGGAGAATTCTAAATGAGCAAAAGAGCATAAATTAGTAACCATGCACATTTTACACCAGGGTGTATGATGAATGAACTCGGTAAATGAGGTATAGGCTTTTTGTCCAACTAATTTTTGTTTTTAGAACTTATATAAATTTAACTGAACTAATCTAAACTTATTAGACCTTATTTTAATTTGTGAGAGTGTCAAAGCTTATTTTTGCTGAACTTATCTGAACTTATTTTTCTGATAATGACTGAAAATAAGGTGAATAGAACAGGTCCATTATTGTAATATGGTTCTAAAGGTGATTGATATCGATTGACTTTTGCACTATTTATACGATATTGTTGCCTAATATTTTTGCACTATATATGGTGTGTTCTATTGAACTTATGTGAACTTATTAGACCTTATTAGTTCTTATTAGACATTTTCTGAACTTATTATACCTTATTTTGTGAGTGTGTCAGACCTTATTTTTGCTGAACTAAACTTATTAGTTCTTATCTAAACTTACTTTTTCTTATAAGGACAAAAAATAAGGTAACCACTCAACACAATAGGCCCTTAGATTTATATAGTGTTGTGTTCTAAATTTTAGTCTAAGGGAATTAATTAAGGTAAATGGATCATGAAATGGGTGAGGAAAAAACTTGGGAGAGAGAATGGATAATAGTGGGTAGATAAAAGAGAATTAAATGTATGACTAAGTCCCCATTTTTTTTGGAATTGAATTTAACCGACTCATGAGAAACTAAAATACGTAGAGTAATCGAAGCTGAGAACCCAAGCGAATCAGGAACCGAGCGGGCGAAAATAAGTACAAAAGAACAGGTCCAGGTTCGGTTCCGTTCAATCTTGGTTCAATTCGATTCGATTACTAGTCTCGCATTTCAGTTTCTTTCGGTTCGATTCAATTAGTTCGGTTTAGTTCGATTTTCTCTCCAAAAGAAAAGCCGGCCTAATTTAATCATTGGATTGAATAAACAAAAAAAACTAATTTATGGAGCAAATAAATGATGATGGTACAAAATTTCTTTTGGCAAATCAAGAAAAAATGTGAAATCTAAAAAAAAAAAAACAAAAATAGTAATACTTTAGGATATTTGAAAAAATATACAAACACTATATTATAAAACGGATAATCAGAAAGATTGAGGGTCATGTTATGATGTTTTGAGGAGTTTTGACAACTATAGAAGTGGATAAGAATTAACAAGGGAGGAAGTATAATATCGTACTCCGTAATTTGGTTCTGAAGGGTAGTTTTGGAATTCAAATATATTTTGAAGTGGATAAAAAGCTTTCCAGTATGTATTTCCAATATTACATGATTTTGTACGTTTCTCTCTCCGCTGTCTGGGTCTATATTCCACATTTCCCTATCAATTTGCTTTCTCGTCCTTTTTCTTCTTTCCGAATCTCTATTTTATCATCGTACGGTAGTCGGTAGGTAACCAATATAATATGTTGTCCTATGCGCCACGGAGGATCATGTTTCTCCACAATTACTTGTTTTTAATTTGATTTATGGACCCTCTTCAAATTTTATATTTTTTGGTTCTTGGACTCACGTAGTCACGTCTGAATTGTTTACAAAACTACTCTCTTTACAACAAATGAAAAAAATTCAAAATTTATTATCATGATGATGTGTAAGGGTAATATTATGAATTATCATGCAATATTAAGGTTGACTTTTAATGAACATTAAAAGAGATAGAAAAAATTCAGCTAAAATTTAATAAACTAACAAGGTATACAACAGTTGTGAGTCTCACATAAGGAAGTTACAATAATATTTCAATTGGAATATTAGATTCCTAGGACAATGTTTAAACCATATAGCCTTAAAAATTTAACTCCAAAAATAATATAGAGGCTTACCGTTTAGCCAAAAGCTATGAGCTTGTTGAGAATAAGTTCGAGTTGTTGATCGAAATAAGTTTAAAGTCAATATTTTCTTAATATATACCCTAAAAATAAGCATGGTGTCCACTAGTAGAATAATTGCTTATTGCTGCGGTGGTATTGCTGCGGTTTTACCCTTACGCAGCAATATATCACGTAAAAAGAAAAGGTAAAATATAGAATAAAGATATTGCTGCGGTTTCGGCAAAAAACCGCAGCAATATGGTTTCAACGGGAAATTTTTAGAAAAAAAGTTGACTTTTTGACCAGATATATTGCTGCGGTTTTTTCTAAAAACCGCAACAATATATTAAACAATATTAAAAAAATAATATTTTAATATATTGCTGTAGCAATATCCCCATTTTTTTTGATATAAGACACGCATGCAGTTAGGGTTCTTGTTCCCCATTTTTTTTTTAATGTAGCCGTTTTCTCTCCTCCCAACTCTCCTCTCTCCTCTCTCCTCTCTCCTCTCAACTCGTCGGGAAACTCCTCTCGCCCAAACAAGTCGCCGGGTTCGTTGTCCTCGCCGGGTTCGTCGTCCTCGCCACTCCTTTCTCTCTCCTCTCATCCTCGCATCTCTCATCCTCGCCGGTCTTCTCTCATCGTCCAAACAAGTCGCCGAGTTCGTCGTCGCCGGACTTTTAGAAGTCAATGATGCGCGAACTGACGAGGTTCGTCTGAAAACCGCATCGTCTTTAATGGAGTACATGAAGGAGGCGAACAATTTCCAGATCTGAAAATCGCATCGTCTCCAAGCCCATCTTTCATCTCCTCACACTCGGTTTTTATTTTCAATTTTCTCTTTCCTCTTCTTCGTCTTCCGGCGAGTTCGCCGTTCACCTGACGAAGACGGTGCACTTCGTCGGCCTTCATCTCCTTAGTCGGCCTTCATTTTTTTGTATTTTGTATTTTCTTCATTTTTTTTTAGTTTAGATCTGATGTTTAGGATTTCTATTTTTTTGTTTTTATTTTTTTTGAATGAATTATTTTAGAGTTTCTATTTTAGTTTAATTTCCATTTTAATTTTTAATGAATATGATATTTTATTTTTCACATTTGGTGTGTTTCATAGTTTTATTTTCTATAATATCAAATGTAAATGTTGTAGTTATGGGTTTTATTAATTCATTTGTTGTTTGAATGAATTCCAAAAAATCTGGTTGTATAGTGTTCTTTGTGAAAATATTGCTTGGGTGAAGTACTGAAGTATATGACATTAGAAATGTATGATTTTTTTTTTTTAAAAAAAACAACCTATTGCTGCTGTTGTTTGGTAAAAACAGCAGCAATAGACTCACATATTGCTGCTGTTTTTACCAACAACAGCAGCAATATGTTGCTTTTATAATTTTTTTTTATTATTAACACAACCTATTGCTGCGGTTTTGGGTAGGAACCGCAACAATAGGTTGCCATATTGATGCGGTTTAAAACCGCAGCAATAGATAATTACCTATTGCTGCGCCCTTTATTGCTGCGCGGCGAAAACCGCCGCAATAGGCCACTTAATGATCGCAGCAATAAGCAATTATTCTACTAGTGGGGCAACTTAAAAAAAACTGAGAGAGTATCGAGAACAAAGTAAACGATATTTTACATATGAACATTTTTTTATATATATTAGTGAAGGATTGTTGTCAAAGCGATGCATATAAATGGTGTAAAAGTCATATTATTGCATATATTATGCTATCGGTGGAATATGATTTTAAATATTCTTATGTTCGTTATAATGAGTGGATTAAGAAAAAAATAATAATCAAATATTACATCTAAAAACTGGGGTGTATAATAGGAAGTACTAACAGACGTACTATATAAGGTTGCATTGCATAGATTATGCAGCGTAAATTTGCATATTTGGATAAGGTGTGGTCCAAAAACATCGGTTTCATGAACTAATTGCGCTAAAGGAAAATGAACTGAATTATATTGGAGTAAAATGTTTATAGAAGTATAATATACATGCATGGTGGGGTAATCTTCATGATCAACATGATGAACCGGAAGGCGTTAATCATGAGCTTGGTATGATTCTCACCATAATTTGAGCGACTTTGTTCCCTATTAGTCGCATAAGTTTTTAAATATTAGTACTTTTTTTAGGGGATAAATTATTACTACTTAGAGTCGGTATGATCATGTCATACTCTTTTAATATAACAAAAAATAAATATACAAATTATGACGACTTTATAATAGTCTCAGTATGCGGACCTGGCAATCGGACCAATCGGATCAAATTCGGACACGACCAATTCAAATCGGATCGTTTTCGTATCAAGTTATATTCGGATCGAGCCGGGCCGTTCGGAACGGACCGGATTTCGGATTATGTTTCAGATCATCATCGGATTGGGATTCTTTTCGGATCAGACAGTTGTGGATCGGATGGTGGATTATCTCATCTTTATTATGTATGGAGTTGTTACTCCTTTGGTCTGATGGTTTCTTTGACTATGAGTTTTTGCTATGTATATATGGAACTGCTACTTTTCGTGCTTCCTAAAGGTATAAATAACTAATTTGCATAGTCATAACTTGAGCCAAAGAGTACTTGTGATAATCGTTTTTTTTAAACAGGTCAATTTCGGTTATTTCGGATCAAAGCCTGATGGAAGCCAATAATTTCTGATTACTTTGAGGTCGGGTTACCTTTAGATCGGATTGATTTCGGATCGTCAAGATCATATCGGATCATTCGGATTTCGGATGAGTTTCGGATCAAGATTATTTCGATCCGGGTTCGGACCGGACCTAGACCGAATCGTTTCGTAATCGGGCCAAGGTTCGGACCGTCAATTTCGGACCCATATCGGACCACATATCGGATATTTCGGACCGGATTTTGGATCAGGACCAACTTTGCCAGGTCTTGTATGCCTCCATCAAATTCTTATTGTCTATAACCATATGTCAAAGTTGAAAAGTTTGACTATCAATTATTATGAGTATATAAGAAAAATATAGGAAAAATTGATTATAATAATCCAACCTTTGGGCCGTTCGCTCCAAATAATCCAACCTTTTGATTATTATTTAATAATCCAACCTTTTATCCCAATCCGCTCATAATGCACCGTGAGCTGTTGAAACAAGAGTTAATGACCGGGGAAAGGGTTAATTGCACACGTGTCTTGCTCCGATTCGTTGTGATTTAATTAATTTTTTACTACCCCATCCCTCCCCCCCTTGCCCTGCCCGCGCCACCCCCTCCCGGTCTTCTCGGCGTGCAGGGGTTGTTCGCAATTCGCAAAGGGGTTGGGGTGGGGCGGGGGAGTGGGGGTGGGGTGGGAAGTGGGGGTGGGGTGGGGATCGTGAGCGGGGAGTGGGGGTGAGCAGGGGTGGGGGTGGGTGGGGATTCATGAGCGGGGGTGGGGGTGGGGGGTGGGGGTGGGGGGTGGGGTGGGGATTCATGACTGGTAAGGGAGGGAGATTAAAGGAGAAAATGAAAAAATAAATAAAAAATTTACCATTCCAACAGGTTACCGGTCACATGGTGCATTATAAGCGGATTGTGATAAAAGGTTGGATTATTAAATAATAATCAAAAGGTTGGATTATTTTGAGCGAACGACCCAAAGGTTGGATTATTAGAATCAATTTTTCCTTTTTATCATAAATTAAAAATTTGTTAGTTTATTTTAATGTATATTTTAATATATCAGCTTTTATATACATAATTTTCACTGATAATTGTACGTAGCTAAAGAAATTATTGTCAAATATGTGTATTATTAGAGACCTGTAGAAGAGCACACTAAGAAATTTGAGAATGAAAAAGCTTCTATTTGTAATATAACATAGTAAGAGGACTTTGAGATGTTTCATATAATATATATAAAGGCTCAAGTACTCACATAGTTCAATATGTTAAATTATTAATTTTCATATGAGATAATGTTCTTGTACTAGTTTTTTTTTTTGTTAGTAGCGTTATATATTAGTCTTTTTAAGAACACGATGACTAATGTACAATGGCATGTGAAAAGAAACACGAGCATGTGGCCTACTTGAACTAATTCTAATACTCCCCAGCGTCGACACATGGTTGTGCGAGATATGGCATATCATCCGATTTGTTATTGACTTGTTGTCACCTTTGCCTTTTTTTTTTAAATATACCAAAAACACTTAATTATTACCTATTCAGTATTCACTATTCATATTTGAGTGTGTTGAATAAGATTTCAAGTTGATGTTATCGGCTAATACTTCTTCTACACAAGGAAGCCTTACCTATAATTTTAAGACATTAATGATTAAGTAAATCAAAAGGCATGATAAATTGATAACCAATTATAGTAAATGACTTTTAGTAGTAATCTAGAACATTTCATTGTTGTACTCCTCCAATCCCAATCTTTAGGTTTAATTTTGAGTTCAATATAATCTTGCCACTTGTAAAATTTGAGCTATATGGAGTTTGTTATCTTCTCATGGGATGTCCTACTCATACCTAATATTAAAGTTCCGGTTGGTATCTACTAAAAATAATTGTTTGGTTTAGATATATAACTGATTTCCTTTTATATTACTACTACTATGTTTTAGGTGAAAGACCACAAACTACATCATTGTGGTACCCAAAGAGATCGAATATAGATTTGCTTAAAAGATAAAGATAAGAACGTGCATCAGTAGTCAAAATGGTGGGGGTGGGGGGTGGGGGGTGGGGGGATATGCATTGAGGCATGAGACATATCCATTTGGCATTTGTCGCGCAGATATGTAATAAGGAAAAACATGAGAAAATGACCATATTTGGCTTAACAGCCCATGTTTTGTAGAGCAGCAGCAATCACAAGAAGAGAAAATGAAGTAGGGACTTGCCAACTTATAGGGAGCCTTTTATGTGTGTATGGTCCTACACCTAAAATATTGATGTTGGACCGACATTATATTGTGGGCCCCTTATATTCTGTCAAAGGCCAAGCAGGATGGAGATTTTTCCTGAGGGTCATTTTTTCTTGGGTTTTATTTACTTATTATTATTTTATTATATACTTAAGTAAATTTAGTTTCATAAATATCCATTCACATGAGTACATAAGGATAGGAGTTAGCTCGTGAGTGGAGAAGATTCTCGCTTGGCCTCGGTCGGGGGTTCGATCCTTACCCCCAAAGATTATCGCTAGGGTGTTTGCTTTTCAAGATCTTACGCATGCCTTACCAACCTAACGTGTGTTGGTGTTTCCTCCGCGCTAAGCGCTTGTAGAGTGTAAGCGCCGACTTAATCTCCTAATCAAAAAAAAAAAAAAAAAAAAAAAAATTCACATGAGTACATGACCCTATTATAAGCTTACTCCAAATTAAAGTTATTTTTTTCTCATTGTATTTTTGGAAAACTTTCAAACTAGCCTAATAACCTTAAATATAGGTATAACTATACAGTGAATGCGTTATGAGGTTGAGATGGTGGAGTAGTTGCATCGCTTCCCACCTCGTATCCCTGAGGTTTAGGGATCAAACCTCATGGGACTCATTTGAGGATTTCCCCTTATCCCTCCTCAAGTGAGTCCTCTTCATCTTACCTTAAAAAAAGATACAATAAATGCGTTAGTAAGTTATTCGGTTAATTCTACTTAAGTACTTATTAAATTCTCTCTGTCAAAATGAAGTAATCACACATTTTTCGTTTTGTTATTCTCTTGTAAACTTGCTCCTCCATATTAAAAAAATGATATTATCGCGTAGAACAATATGATATCAGGTTGTAGCAGTGGTCTGAAATAAAATGTCAATGAAATTTATCATTATTTTCTTTACAATCCGTCTTGCGTGGACCCGGTTCACATTAAAAATAGTGTGGACCAGGCCTAGACACGTGCCCCACTACAAACTAGTCACTCCCGCTTTCCAAAATTCGCTCGATTTTCTCTCTCTTCAATAAGATTCTCTCGCTCTAAAATTTTAACAAAAACAGTTGTTCAATACAAACATACACTATAACATTTTAAAACACACTATATCATGTCAAAATACACTATCATATCAAACACTATAACGATCGATTATGATAATTTTGTGTAATATACAAATAAACTACACTATAACATTTTAAAATACACTATATCATGTCAAAACACACTATATCATGCAACACTATTATGTCAAAAAACACAACAAAACACAATCATGTCAAAATACACTATATCATTTCAAAATACACTATATCATGTCAATATACACTATAACATGCAACACTATCATGCCAAAAAACTCAGCAAAGCACTATCATTTTAAAATACACTATATCATTTTAAAATACACTATATCATTTCAAAATACACTATAACATGCAACACTATCATGCCAAAAAACTCAGCAAAACGCTATCATTTTAAAATACACTATATCATTTCAAAATACACAATATCATGTCAATATACACTATAACATGCAACACTATCATGCCAAAAAACTCGGCAAAACACTATCATTTTAAAATACACTATATCATTTTAAAGTACACTATATCATTTCAAAATACACTATTGTTTCAAAAACACACTATCAGGAGAGTGAAGTTATCAGAGGAGAGAGAAGTTATCAGGAGAGAGAAAATAGGGGAAGACTGAACGCGGCAAAAACGGAAAGTAGACCTGATCAAACACCGGGCCGGGCCGCGCCAAAAAAAAGTGCCCATCTTGCGGGCTGGGCCCAAATTCGGGCCAAAAAATTGTGCCCAAAGCCCCGGTATTTCGGGCCGGGCCGAGCGGGCTTTTGCGGGCCAAAACGGGCTGGGCCCAAATTTTAGGCTAAAAAGTGTTTTTTTGCTTGTCCAAAGCCCGCCCAAAAAATTTTTTTTTTACCGGACCGGGCCCGGCCCGCGGGCCAAAAAAAAACTGCCCAAACCCGCCCAAAAACCGGGCCGGGCTGGAATTGATCAGGTATAACGGAAAGTTGTAATCATTAAAACTCACGTGAGATGGATAAGGTGCACACTAAGTTAGTGTGCACCGGGTCCATATTAGTTTTTTTATTTTCTTTATTGTCCTGCAAAATAAAAGAAAAAAAACCCTCCTATAATATTTTGAAACCAAAATGCAAGAAGCTTCTACAGAATATAGTTTATGAATTTCGTACCAAAAAATCGAAAGAATGTGGTGGCTGGTGAATAGATGAAGGTTGGTGACTTGGCGTGTGGACTTGTGGAGGAGCGTGGGTAGACGCGTGGGGGTAATTGTCTACTGTCAGGTATTGAGTATTGACTCAATGACCCATGAATCCATGAACCATCTACTTCGTCCTTAATCCTTATCCATTTTAAATACATTCCAAACACGTATGGACAATACTATCATTAAATAATTATTCCCTCCATCTCATACTATAGTGTTTATTTCTTTTTTACACGGTCTCTAAGATAAACATTTGACCTTCGATATCTTTATTTTCTTATTAATAAAAAATATAAAAAGTTGATATTATAAAACCACATATTGAGGTATATCTAACTGCTAACAAGATTCCACATGAATAAGTTTTTTTATATATAAAAATGAAAATATTTAGTTAAAGATTTTAAAATTTGACCTCAAAAGAGAGAAACAAGCACTATGTTATGGGACGGAGGAGGGTGTATAACAATTTTGAAATATACAAAGCTTGACAATAAGTAATTAATTACTCCATTATATATATTTTTCAAATAAATATTTGAAACTTATAGAAAAATCATGTATCGATTAGGGTCATTTATGTATAGCTATTACTCATCCAGCTCGACCTATAACGCATGCATGCTTTACGAAAAATTGTTTGACCACAAAATTATCTCTTACAATATGAATAATTAAATTATACTTCCTCCTTTTTTAGATGATCTGATTTTACTTTTGACACTATTCACATACATAACTTTGACTATATCTTGTGATTTGTACTTAAGGAAATTATAGTTATGTAGGATATTATTAGATTCGTCTCAATGTATATGTTCCAAATATAAACTTTTTGTAATTTTTGCTTATTGATAATTAAAGATATAAAGGATCAAAATAATGTCTCGGCAAGTGTGCCAAAAGGAAATGGATCAACTAAAATAATCAAAGGAAGTAAAAATTATACTATTAGATTTGTCTTCAAAAATAGTATACTAATTATTTTCTTTGAATCTTTGTCAATATGAACTGAGAGTAATTAACGGCAAAAGTTCGATTTCAAATATTATAAGTATCTTATATTTTGAAATAGAGAGTACTGAAATTTTCACTGTTAACTTCTTATATTCAACTTTTGAAATTGCAAACATCATTTTCCATTTTTCCTTATTGAAATTATGTTGTGTCTTTGTTCTTTTAAATTAGTTCTATCCATTTACAAGTCAAGTAATAAAACTTATAAAATTTTAACATTCTTTTAATTTATATATAAAGTTCATATTAAGAGGAATCTTGTTAATCATATTTTAATATGCATTTTTGTAATATAATTGAAAATACTAATGATTAAAGACGTATTTTAGACCCGTGTAAAATAAAATAAGTAAAGGAAATTTAGATAAACGGAGTACAATGTACATATAATGAAAAATGATAACGGTATGGGGCTTAAACTTTAGATTATGTAACATGTCACGTCTCTATATGTTTATTGTTTCTAGAATATATATCCTTGATTTATTGATTAGACATAAATAACGACATTCCTTTTCTTTAACTATTGTACGTTTATGTTTTATTTTCGTTTGAAAGGGGAAATTGTTTATGGTTGTATACATTAATAAAAGGGGTGGTTATGGACTAGCTTTAGTTTTGACATTCTTTTTAGTGATGTTTGACACTTGAATACTAAAGTTGTAGAAAATTATGTGCGTAGGATTAAAATACACAAATATAAAAGTAGCAATTCTAAGACCTTATCCTATGTAAATAATTGATTATGCATCTTCCATTTTTAAATGGAGGTAGTCAATAGATTATTAATAATCTTGAATTAGATTACACATGCATATAAAATACCAATGCTGGTATACAAGATGCCTCTGAGTATTTGTCGACATATATTTCAAAATATCTATTCTTTACAATATTTAACTAATAGATAATTAATGATAGTAACAGTAAAAGTTATGTATTGGTTGTGCAAGTCATAATAAAACACCTATTAAAAATGAATGGAGTATCATCTACATATACACTCCTTTTTTTCTATTTCTAATGTTCATCCTACTTTAATTTTTGTTTTACTAAAAACCATTGATGATACTTACAATTCCCACGGATGAGGAGGAGACAAAAACTCTCATAACAAGGAAAGAGAAATTC
The DNA here is from genome assembly GCA_947646795.1 of Beta lomatogona. Classification (NCBI taxonomy): domain Eukaryota; kingdom Viridiplantae; phylum Streptophyta; class Magnoliopsida; order Caryophyllales; family Amaranthaceae; genus Beta; species Beta lomatogona. The sequence goes on from CANSNZ010000988.1 coordinate 4,662,393, forward strand.
TCACAAAAAGAGACTATAACAAGGAAAGAGAAATTATCACAAAAAAAACTAACTTATTAAACAAACTAAGAAAACAAATTAGAAACTAAAAATCGAAAAGAAAAATGAGCTTTTTTGTTTGAATGGAGAGGAAGAAAACAAAATAGGAGTGGAGCTAAAAATTGAAATAGTGTGGGACCAATACCCCAGACGGTGATGGTAATAGAATGTTCTTGAGTTTAAACTTTATTTAATTTTTATGCTTATCCATTTGCTCCCAACTATTGCTGACAAACACCGTGACATACACACCATTGTCCACGTGAAGAGAGAGAGAAATGAGATTGAGTTTGTAATTGTTATTAAAAAGAGAGTGATCCAACATACAAGATGGGCCTTCAATGCCTCTCATATGGGCCTGTGACCCAAGTTGTGAACCTTAGAGATTGCACATTGTCTCCTGGATAGAGGCATTGCCATTTGCTAAGTCTTGGGGGTTTGCCACTTTGCTTGTAATGTTGAACTTGGTTCACCCATTTTTCTCTCCTACTTTTACTATACCCACCATATAGTATTATCCATTATTAGGGCTGGCAATGGATCGGGTTGGGTCAAGATCAGGTTGGGTTGACGGGTTGAGAACCCCTTGACCCAACCCGACCTGTTAACTTAAACGGGTTGGGAATTACAACCCAACCCAACCTTATCATAAACGAATCAACCTTCAGGTTGACCCATTTAATTTTTTTCGTGTTTTTTCCAGGAAAAAAAATAAAACAACAAAGAATACATTACAAAGCAACAGTTGGCAACAACTTAGCATTAAGCCATTACATAACCATATGCTAGATATTGTTCAAAATCAACATCATTACAACTCCATAATCAATTGTTCAACATTAACTGTAATGAGTTAGAATTTTCACTTTTTAACTTTCTATATGGGCTGGTCTAATTTTTATTTAGCTGTGAAATTAGTTATGGTTTTTAGGTTGTTTTCAAAATGGGTTAAACGGGTTAAAATCAGGTTGAGATTTTCAACCTGACCCAACCCATTTAAATAAACGGGTTGGATCAGGTCGACCCATTTAATTAATCGGGTTGAAAATTTCGACCCAACTCATTATTAATGGGTTTGGTTCGGATCGGGTTGGCGGGTTGGGTAATATTTTGCCTGCTCTATCCATTATATCCAATAATTTTATATTCTTAAAAACTACTCCATATCTTATGTTATTTCATTCACATAAACATTTGGTGGGGTTGGTCTTAACAATTAATTCTAGCACCAACCCCGTCTTTCCCATAGTTGTCCTTACTCTTTCTGATCTTAGACCAACTAAATCCTACCCTCATGTACATGTTCTTGGAGGAAAAAATTAAGGGTTGAGGCAAGTGTTGGTTCGTAGTTGGTGTAAGAAGTGTTGAAGTTAGTGGGTGAGTGATAGCTTTTCTCACTCCAATTGTTGCTTTAAACGAACAACAAGCTCGATGTCCCACCCTAGTGGTTTTATTGTCTCCTATAATTTTTTATATAGAGTTTTCTTCTTTATACATTTGTTGAAGGTTTAGAGGGAAGGAAGTAGTCATCACACTTGCATGCAACAATGCTTAGTGTTTTCTACAAACACAAGAAAAATCTACTAATCTCTAAATTTTTTAAAACACGCTCATTAATTGCTCGAGGTATTCTCAAATTGTGACTCTATACTACACTGGAGGAGCAGTAGTCGTGTATCCCTGGAGGTTGGTTGCCAAGAGTCAGTCCGTGTGTACGTAACATTGCAAATTCAAGTGTAGAGCAGTGTTAATTCACGCCACAACTTTGAGATAAGTTTGTTAGAATTGTTATACCAGTTGTAGTTCCTACAAAAAGGAGTAATAGATATCTTAGGAATGTTATCATATATATTTCCATTAGATTTTCCTGATAATGTGATAATCTGATAAAATATAATCCCACATGACTATATTTTTACTTATGTATGAATAACTATTGATGGTCAAAGGGAGGTGGACGAATAATAACCAAAGTCAACGTATTACATCTAAAAAAGAACGGAGGGAGTAGTACAATCTAGAAACAAATAAATAGGTGGAAAGCGTGTAATAATAGAATCGGCTGATGAGTGATGTATTGTTTCTTGATCGAGTCATTTAGCCTGATCATCACTTCACCAGGATTCAGGATCATCATCGAGAAAATTGACCACTGTGCGTCTGTGCATTGGCAAGCAGAAGACATTACGTTCATGGACATGAAAGAAAGGCCAAAATAAAAAGACTCAAAAAGAACACTATTTGTTACAAAGTACAGGAAGACAGCAGCTGGACATTGGTTCCATTGGGCTGGTATCATAATATGCCAAGAAAGGTAACTTATATGTTTGGGCTAATATAGGGCCAACACACGACATTTTCAAAACACTTAATAGCCCATTCATGAAGCGTATTCGGTATTACTCCCTAATTTAGGGGTGTTCATGGGTGGTTAACCGTCGCGAAACAACATATCGGTTCGGTAACCGAAAGTTTCGGTTCACTCTTTTTGCGAAACGTAACGGTAACCGTTTAGACCGGCTACCGCCTAAACTGTTAACCGTTTTTTCGGTACGGTTTTTCGGTTAACCATTAACCGTTATTCAATTTATACTATTATATTTTGCTTAATGTAAATATATATTTTCTATTTTTATGTGCATATACTATAATATTATATATACTCCAATATAAAATATAGGAAAAATGGAATCTAATAATCCCACCTTTGGCATGTCTTCTTAAAACCATCCCACCTCATCGAAATCTGGAAACAATTCCACCTTATACCCCCATATTCTTAAACAAGTCTTTTTACCTCCAATTTGTTAAACAAGTTATATTTTTATTTTTTTGTCCTTTAGTCTTTCTCTTCCTACTCTCTCTTCCCACCATGGGCATCACCACCAACCCTCCCCCTCCGCTTTACCAGCCCCCCACCCCTTTCCCCATCGCCCCACCACCCCAGTAGCCCCCCTCTCCCTCCCCACCACCCTTGAAGCCCCCTTCCCTCCTCCCCACGCAGCCCCCCTCCTCCTCTCACCACCCCCGAAACTCCCCATCCCACTCCCACGCAACCGCCCCTCCCCTCCCCACTCCCACGCAACCCCGCTCCCCCCCTCCCCGGCTCCCCGAGATCGCACCCCCGAAAGAAAATTCGAAAATCGAAGGGGAGGGTCGCACCCATATTTTTTGATTTTTCGAATCGGTGGAAGGGGAAGGGGGGTCGCGGGGGAGGGGGTTACTGGGATCAGGGGAAGGGGAGAGGGGCTGCGGGGAGGGGGTTACGGGGCTAGCGGGGAAGGGGAGGGGGTTGCGGGGAGGGTGGAGAGGGGCTGCGGGGAAGGGGGGAGGGAGGATGGGTTTCGGTTGGTTTGAGTGAGGTTTCGAGATGGGGTTGTGGGTGGTGGGGTAATGGTCGGGGGTGGGGTGGCGGGATATGGTGGTTGTTATGGAGGTAGGGGTGGTGAGGTGAGAGAATCGACGATGGCTGGTCCGGCAGGGGGATGGGTGCGTTGGCACGGTAGGGAAGACCAATCAGAAGGTGACACGTGACAAGTCACCTTCTAAAACAAGTTACCAATTTCACAAACCGTAAAAGGCTTGCTTTGAGAATATGGGGGTATAAGGTGGGATTGTATCCAGATTTCGATGAGGTGGGATTGTTGTCAGAAGACGTGCCAAAGGTGGGATTATTAATTTCCATTTTTTCTAAAATATATTATAAAGTAGATAATAAATCCATAGAAAACATAACAACACTAAGAATTTACTCCATTTCATAATTATAGTGTTTAAATTAGTACTAAAATTTTTCAATAATCTCATACTTCTTCTAATTGTTATTACTTAGTAACAAGTAATAGAATTAATGTAGTTGTTGGAAAATGTTTCACAATAAATAAAATAGAGAAAAAAAAATATTTCGGTTTTTCGATTAACCGTTTACTCAAAAATCATAACCATAACCGTACTGTTTAACCGTGAATTTTACCGGTTCGATAACCGTACCGTTTAATCTCCCAAATTTTCCGGTTCGGTAACCGCCCATTTTGACCGATTTTCCGGTCTTTCAATTTCTGTTTTTTGTGAACACCCCTGCTCCCTATGCATGGTTGCATAGTTTTTCTTTTTTTTTTTTTTTGGTGTGAAAAGAGGACCAAGTCCAGTACAAACAAAATAAAAAAAAAAAAATAAACGAGCAACAAAGAAGAAAGAGACTCAAACACGCACGAAAAACAAACTAAAGACACACAACACTAGGAAAAAAAATAAAAACAACCTCCTTACCACTCCACACCCAAATCCACTAAGGGGGAGAGGATCCACTTCCACATGGGACGAGGCGAGGCCAAGATACTCCCTCAGGTCCTCCAATAAAACGGCTCGAAGGTTTAATGGGACCGCCTCAAGCAACACCAACTTCTCTTCTAAATCAACTCTATAGTTTGCTACCCAGTCTGCAGCTCTATTTGCCTTCCGATAGCAATGCTCAACTTTCACTAACCACTCTCTTTTCTCAATAAGAGCATGACACTTTCTAATGATATGGATTCAAGGAGAGTTATGGCTGCATAGTTAAGGTGCTTTATAGAACATTTAGAAAGTAGAAACATACATTCTCCACGCTTTTGGACTAACACTAAGTCCAATTAAGTCACAATATGTTATCACACTCTTAGTCTTAGACATCCACAAACTACGAAAATCTCTATATTGCCTATCTATATCTCGATGAACAATAGTTAAGCTCTTATTTTCAATTGAGCAATAGTTCGAGTAAGTCTTGAATGGGCCCCTCAAAAGTTGATCCAAATAAGCGACTTTTTTTAATGCGTCTTCGAGCTATATATCCTCGTTTAATTCTAGTCATTGAATAAATGAAACTTTCATGAATAACTAATTAATTTATGTTTTTGAGTTATTCTTTTCCTCCTAGTCTATTAATAATAAAACGGAATTTTCCAATGTATAAACTAAAAATTTCAATGACTTTTCGCAACTATCAAACTGGTCGTTGGAGTTATAATTAGATAGTTATGGATGACCAATTTTCAAACGAGACAAACTCACTATGAGATAATTATCTCACTATTTCTTTTAAAGGAATCACATTATGTTTAAGCTACTTTTTAAGTGACCCTATTAACTCAAACAGTGAAGTACGCTGATTATTTCTTAAACAACTAGTTATGGAATTGAGTTGTTGGGAAAGTGGGCCACTTTCGAGTCCCATTATAAACCGTAAATGCTTGATCAAGACACAAGCCTTTAGATTGACCAATAGGTTAAGGGCTTTAGTACGTCCCTTATATATACACGTCTCAGTCTAGATATACAACCTTGCTTCAATATGTATCCCAAATATCAAGTCATAATCGATATAGTCAAACATATTCAAATCCAATTATACATATGATGCTGTAGACTAGCGAATAATATTTAGATCTCGCGATTATCATATGTAAAGGTAATTATTTAGAAAGGTTTTTATAATCTTGTATCATTTCATACCATAAATAATGATTGTCAGGTCAATGAGGTCAAGTTTGATCGAAAATTATATCATGTTGTTCGACTTTGGGCCAAATCGATGATTATGGGGTCGAATGTCTTTGTCCAACCCATTTAAGTTGGGTTGGGTTGATTTTAATAGATCTCAAGACATTGTGTAACTATAATGACACTATGACCTACGAGGCTACGACAATAAAGTAGATAGCTAGTTATACAAGTAATGTATAAATTAATTAAAGAGGGTTACATAATCCGCAAAAGAGTAGTTGTATCACACAAATAAAATTCTAACATTTTTTTGTGAGGGACGTATGTTGTATTTAAAATTTGAACGCATGCAAAGAAAATTCTAATTAATTGGCTAAAATTAACTTGAATAGTTCATTAGAAGTACGTAATAAAATTAAGGATGCATTCTATTCACATTAAAAAAAAATTAGTTTCAGGTCTGGATTAGGTACAATCAGGTGAAAATATAAGGATATAAGGTAAAATAAAAAATATATAGAACTAATCAGATATCATAAGTCCATTTCAGATAAATTCAAGTGAAGAGAACGCACCTTCCCATAATAGTAGTAAATTTCTAGGCTAACTGACCCTTCCAAGTTCCAACATCTTCATTGCCCCACACCACATCAGTCATCACCTCACACAGCACCAGTGCACCACACCACTGACCACCCTAATCAACTTTACTTTAGAAAACTTCATTTTTAGCTCAGCTTCAGCCGTCACTAACGACTCCTTCGGCCCAAAAAAAATGCCGGGCCCGGGTCCCCACATGATGTACGCCCTTGGGTCGGGCCTGGGTTTGATGGTTGCATCAAATGGGCGGTTCAGTCCTCATCACTGCGTCTGTTTTGCTCTCAACGCCTTCTTCGGGCCAGACATCGGGTCCTTCTCGGAGTGGCTGACCTCCACCGTTGGTTTCGGAGACTCAGTGGGGTCTGCTGTAGCCGATCTCGTCCATCATCCTTTGTACTACGTCGTTTTGTTAGGTTTCCCACTCTCTCTCCTCTACTCATGGGCTTCAAGAATTTTACTTCAAAAGGGTCTCCTCGATTCTTTTTCTGGGGTTAGTAGGTGACACTTCGTTTAATTGCGTTTGTGAATTATTAGTGGTTAATTTCTGTTGATTTGTTGATTCTAGTATTGTTAGATGTTTTTCTGGGAATTCTAAATTTAGAATTATTTAATTGAAAGCTCAGGTGTTTTCTGGGGTCTAATAATGGTATCCTTGTCAGTTAAATCTTTCTATAATTAGAAAACATGCGAATCCAAGCAGAAGATCATATATATATAAATACTCCCTCCGTTTCGAATTAAATGCAACAAATTCACTTTTTCACTATTCACACTTTTCACTTTGACTAAGATTTGTGATTTATACATAATAAAAAACATAGTCAAGTGGGATCTTGTTAATATCGTTTCGTGACGTGCTTTCATAAAATGTAGTTTTTATAATCTTTACTTATATGTAATAATAGATATTTATGGTCAAAATAATGTTTCGACATGCGTAAAAGTGGATTTGTTGCGTTTAATTTGGAACGGAGGAAGTATTTTTAATTATCTAGAGAACAACATATTTTATTGAATTTACAATTTTGGAGAAGGCTAGGGACTACCGCTTTCTTTACGATTTCAATTAAATTTTTGTTTAATTGTTAGTAGATAGAAGAATAAACCAAGAAGTTGATTTTGTTGGTGACCAGGTGTTTGCAAGTGTATCTTGGATTATAATTATCACTAGTTTATATTTTTAGTGTACTTATCAGTAATCAAGGAGTACATTTTAATTTTATTCCCTAGATACAATCTATAAATTTGCCCTCACCCCTTTAGATCATTTCTGGCTCCATGAGTGAACTTGGACTATGTTTAGCAACGCACACTAAGCTCAAGCTGAGAGGGATATTGTCACATAGCATGCGCAATTGAGTTAGAATTCGAAAAAAGACGAATAAAGTATATTTGAGTCCATAAAATTCAAATGCTACCATTTTCAATTTAGTTAAGTTAATATTTCAGCTGCTTGTCAAACATGACAATTCATTTAAGCATCTTAATTTAAGTTAAATAGAAGTATTACAACACTTTATCATTGTTAATTTTTAAGGTGCCTTAAACATATCGACAAACTTAACCTTGATAAAGAAATTCTTTGACTGAATGTCGATGTAAAACAATATTATGGAGAAACATTTGGATACAATGTAGCCTTACTTGATGAGTGCAGACACCCACAGCATCGAAGCACCTGGCCAGGTGTTTGTTCGATGAAATTGGGTGCAATGGATAAAGATAGAGAACAATCCTTTTGGCTCTGAGATTCAATGTTATATACTAGAATGATTTTGTATGTTCTAATATAATAGAAGTATGTTAAATGTACCACTAGTTAAATTGGTGACATGGCATTAGCTTAAAGTATATAATCTTTACTACTTAACATTTTAAGGATACTACAGAATGCAAATATTCATGCACGACATCCCAACCAGCCGCCAGGAGTGAACTAGTTTTTTTGCCTACTCTGCATATTTTTTTTGACATTTCTATATATAATTCCATTAAAGAGAACATTGTTATTTGTGCATAATCTAGTGTGTTTTTCTTTTTTTTTTTTTTTTTTTTTTTTTTTGCTATTTGGACATAAAACTTGATGTACGTTCATGGAAACCACACATGTTCGAGTATTAGTTCCTGTTTACGAGTAATCTAATGATCAAGATTCCCCCCCCCCCAACCAACTCCTAAAAAGAGTTCTTTGAGGTTTGGGCATAAGACATGAGTAACCTACAATCTTGGGCTAGGATTGGGTTCTAGATAACTAATTCATGGCAGGGTATGCTCTTCTATCATGTGTTTAGCTATACTTTTCGTAGTCCTCACCTTGCATCTTGTGTTTTTATGAAAGGTGCCTCTCTCTAGGATGCAATGCTTTTTGCTGATTTCAGCCGGTTCTTTATCACATTTCTTTCTGGACCACTTATTTGAGGTAATGTTTTTTGTTTTTGAGGGAATGTTTGAGGTAATGTTCTTTTGTCACTATTTTGAGATGAAATGTACCTTATTATTCATGTTTTACTTGAGCAGAGAATACATCGTGTAACTTATAGCGCCATTACATTTAAAAATTTTAGAAGCTAATAATAAGAGGGGTTCCCTGGGGATTTATGTGGATAATTAAGAGAATGCATATAAGTTGTACGTATTTCTGGTATTAGAGCTAGTTGTTTTTAGGAAATGGTTCTTTTTAATTAAAGGACATATTTGAGGTATTAAATAAAGGAACATGCAGTTAAGACTTAAGATAGCACATAACTACATAAGTGACTATGTCTTAGGTTGTAGCTTGTGTAGTGGAGTAAGGTTCGTATGCAGACAAGAGGATGTTGTGCAGTGTTACAAGGCGGTTGACGTGTTACATTGCTTCCACATTTAAGATACTTGTTGGAAGATTTCTCTTGTTGTGAATTTGCTGGAAAGCTGGAGCATTAAGTTTTCTTGCTACTTCTATCACATCAGATTCAGGGACAAAAGGTTTTCAACTACTGTAAAAACAAATGTAGGTGGATATATGCTGTCCAAGAAAGAATTTATTTGACCAATTTTCGTTTCTAGGCTTGTGTTATGATAATAATGTAGATGCTAGACATCCAGGAGCATGAATTGATGTGTGCTTCTCATACACTTTCATACTATTTAGCATAACTTCTTTTTCTATGTTTACATGCTTTTTTTAAGATGCCTCTATGCTTTTTTTTAAATTTAAACAAAGAGGTATATCGAAATGAAAATGCAGCAGAAATATGCACAAGTTATTTGCAAATTTGTGATTTTGCCAACTTGGGCTTGCGATCTTCATGTCTTGACCCCTAATTCTTTAAATGGGGATGCATCAACTACTGTTGAATCTTTTCTAGTCTATTATATGTATCAACTATTCAACCATTGTATGTAGAGAACTTGTGCTTCAGAAAATATAGTCATCTTTTAGTATCTTACCTTCATTTTTTGGAGGTTGCGCAGGAAAATGGTAAGTCTTCTATATACACCTGGATATTGAGCACTGGTTGGTGGACTGGCCGTGCCCCTATAAACCCAGACGCCGTTGTTGTCGTTAGCCTTTTGTGCATTGGATTAATTGTTGGTTTTATATACATCCACCGGTAATCATTTCAAGAACATAGATGTAAAATGTACATATCATCTTCTCTGTTCCATAATATTGGTCTCATTCAATTTTACCTTAATTTTTGCAGAATTAGGCCTTTGAAATCCATTCAAGCTCAGTATAATCAATCTATAAAATTGATACTGGTCATAGCAGCTATGTATTGCTTATGGTGTGCAAGCCAAATATATCTAATACAACCTCGTCGACCAGCTGTTGGTGAGGAGGCTGATCTAGGCGTTCTTGTGTTCTTATTCATATATTTCTTCCTCCCGCATTCTTTGTGCGTTGCGTCTATGAACCCCAAAGATTATCATGATGCAGATGTGCGGCTTCCCTTGTAAGTGTAAATCTTTTCACTTCAGTAGTAGTATGAAAAAGTTAAGACTTAAGAGCTTACAGAGGAAAAAATGTGCTCTGGAGTGGCTTGTTATCTGAAGCAACTATCAACTTTGGATAGTGGATATAATTATGTAAATAATCCATCTTTGGATAGTTCCTAAATTGTGTATATATAGGATATATTCGTCTTCACACTCTACAGTTATTTTTTTTGGTGCGAATGAGCCACAAGGGCGGGGATGAGAATCGATCACAGGATCACCTGGAACCGGGAGAGAAGCTCTAACCAACTGAGCTATCCCTCACCTGGACCTACATTCATTGTCTATATACTAGTTATACTACAGCCCTAAGCAGTAAGCAGGGACTTTCTAATAAACTAGCAACAAAAAGTGGTGGTCAATGGACTTGATGCACCGTTAATCAGTCTTGTTTTGGTCTACAAGACAAAACTTGCTTTTCTTGCTTAAATTTTCTATGCAACTTCGACATCGTGAAACCACAGTGATTGTTTATTTGTAAAATTAATTATCTGCTCTGACATAGTGACATAGTTGGGGCTCAAGTTCTTCGTGAAGTTATCTTGCATTCAAAATCAAAGTGAGTATCGATTCCAAATTTCCAACGCAATACTTTCAGATAGATAATTGATCTGTCGTCCCCTGTTTCATTGTGCACTTCAAATTCACATTTTGAAACCGTCATTTTATCTTTCCTGTAGGGCATCAGTATGTGTTCATTAATGATTTTATCGTATCATAGTTGCTATCTTTTTCTGGCTAAAGATCATTATTTTAATAATCTTTGCACTATATTTATAAAATGTTTACATAAAATTAATTTGTAATAAATATAGAATCTCAGAGAGAAATTAGATCATAGATGGCAGGAAGAAAGGAGAATGATAAGCAATTAGGGAATGAGAAGTACAAGGAAATATAAATTAACTAGTTTTTTGACCTGTGCATAATGCACATGAATTTTTTAGTTTATTAAGTAGTTTTTTCATGTTCCAAATTTATTAAATGTATTATTATTAGAATGCATGCATATAAAGTTGAAAGAATATAATATGTAAAATCAAAATTATTAGCTAGTGATTTAAAATTTTATGATATGGTATTCAGAATAATTAAAAACTGACTTACAACACAACCCATGTGTTGTAAAATTATGATTTATGATACCCATGCTATATCCTTGTTATATTGTACAATATAAACCATCCAAAATATATTATGTTAATGTTGTTTATCATATCATTTTCTTCTATTTACTAACAATTTAGTATTGAAAAGCTTTTTAGTACTGCTCGCAAAGGTAATATAACCGTGATATATCCTTATTACATCGTACAATATATTATGTTAATAAAATTTTACTAAAGATGTAATATAATTCTAGGAAAGATTTTCAGTATATAGTTTAATGAAATAAAAACTCGCACATTGCTTAGGGTAAGTTAATTAACTTTGAATAACTATTTTAATTTAGAATAATTTGAAATTACAACCCGTGAGTCTCACAATTGTGACATGTGACTTATTTGTAATAATTAGCATTGATCACATTGATTAGGGTGAAATTGGCTTACAATCCGTAAGTTGCATAATTATGACTTATAACTTATGGCTTACAACCCGTGAGTTGCATTGGTAAATTTGAAATCCATAACTCATGATCACATTGATTATGGTTACCGAAATAATTTCGTCATTTAAAGTTTTTGGACCCGTTCAAAATGCACGGGAATAATTTTTTGTTTTATAAATTTATGATTTTAAGATGTTTCTCTTAAACACGTGGTGTGATATTAGCTCGTGATTTAAATTTTTTACAGTCATATCATGTATTAAAAATGTTCAAAAACTGGCTTATGACCCATGTGTTCAGTGACTAATGTAGTTAATATCATGGTGGAACACATTATCAATCATTTTTTTGGAAGCTCAGATAAAATCGCAATTCACACAACTACTGGTAGTTAATCACATAACCACTTTCGCTCCCCCTTTATGTAGTCCTGCTCACCGGCCCCACTCTCTTGTTGTCTTACACCACCACTGCACTGCACTAGGCCACCCATTGGCCACCACCCACCAGACCACCACGCCACGGGGAATTTGACAGGCGTATCTATACAAAAAAAAATATTTGGCAAATTTTACAATGTAAGGGAAAAATTGCACATAAATGATAAACAACCTGTCACAAATGTCTCATCATATTATTTTCGTTATATATACTTGTCTTATATTCTTGTATCATTGTATGTTACGTTGCAAAATTTAATGTAAATTAATTTTTAATAATCCTCTTGTTCTAGAGTAATCCTAACACTTTTTATATCTTTTGTCTCATAGTACTATTTACACTTTCATGGTTGGAGTGATCCTTTTACTTACAGAAACTTCTGACTTTTCCTCATGTTTTTGGTCATCTTACATTATGTAATTTTTCATTTTGTATTCATTATCTTTTTCAATTCTTATTTTTAATTTATCATTACTTATATTTATTAGAAAGCATCAATATGTTGTTTATTCTAATATTTATTAAAAACATCAAATATGTTCTTTATAACTATATGCTAATGTTCAAGAGGTCCTCGTGGGAGCCCAATGGTTGGTGCTCCCACCTCCCAACCGCAAGGTCGGGTGTTCGACTCTCATCACTCCCCAATTTGGAGAGTTTGTATAAAATGTGTTTGCTTGTGGGTATAAATCCCCTCTACCCAGCCAATGAGCTGGTGTGCCCTGCAGGCTAGTAGCCTAGCAGGGGTTGGTCTTCGGACCAATTATCTTTCCTGAACAAAAAAAAAAAAAAAAAATGCTAATGTTCAACATTGTCACTTTTCATAAAAAAAATCCCTGGAAAATCTAATGAATGAATACAATACTATTGGTGGCCATAAGCATTCTTAAACGTTAAGTTTTTATTCTTTTCTTTTTGTAGATGTTATCACTTTTTTGTTTATATATTTGTTTTGTAGTTTTGTATGATTTTACGTCGAAGTTAAAGTAAATTAATTTTTAATATTCCTTCATTTTTCTTTTGTTGAACCTGTATTTCCATTGGAAATTTTCAATATATTGTTCCTATTTTGAATCTTCCCATACATAGTGTAATTTTATGACTTAAATTCCCATTAGTTTTAAGTTGCCAAAAATGTGTCCACGCACACTAATAGTCATTTTTTTAACTCACCATTAACAATGCGATAAATGTGCTCAACGAAAGAAAAATGTGGGAGTATTCAGCTCTATAAGAAGGGTGAAGTTCAACAAAAGAAAAAAATGTGTTCACACTATTTCTATTTTTATTTGAGCAAAAAATGTGTTCAGCTCGATATCCATCCTCACCATATGGAAATAGAAAAGGATATTGCAAGGCAAAATAAGAAGGATGAAGTTTGGATATTTGTCTCAATCTTCTGCTCTTTGTTTCATCAATTTTATCTCTTTATTCTGCACTATCAATATCAGTAAATATGTGAATCTTTTGTTATTATAAACACTGGCCTCCTTTTAAATGTTTCTCAATCATCAATACCCTTGACTTTGCAAAGGAAATGCTCCCATCAGAATCGCTATAATAATGATTGTTTGTCTTATTTATCATTTATGATTTTTATCATAAAGTGTGTTGAGTACCCTTACATTGAGTTATTTTATACTTACCATTAGTAATGTTACTCAGCGGTTTTTTATTTATATTTAGACCATCAGAAGCAGTAAGAATTTGTCTTTCATTATATAAAACATTACTTTGACCTACATAAGAAACATTAATAATCATTTGATAAAAAAGTATATCTTCTAGCACAAAGTATATTATGTGAAGATGATAAAGTATTACTGTAGACATTAGGGGTTGCATTTCAAGTTATAGTGCTATTTATTATTTTACATATACGGAGTGATGTAGATTGTGTGCACGCCGCAATAGATTAAAAAAATACATGGTAAGAAATATAGTATGTCATGCAAATAATTTAGACAAACATACTAATGTAACCATTTGATACTATTTGAAAGACAACTAATTAAATGCATTTAGCTAAGAGTTGATGCATCCTTCATTTTCCTTATTATTTTGTATTGGAAAAAAATGACTTTCACGTGTATCTTCCAGTACACACTTTTTTTCCGTCTTGCAATATGTATAGCTTGTTTATGAACAACACTTATATTTAAGAACCTTGTTTGAGAAGGTATATTGCTCACAAAATCTTCTAAAAATCTAAAGGTAACAAATAATAATATTAATAACAACAATAATAATGACAATAATAACAATAACAATAATAACAATAACAACAATAACAACAACAATAACAATAACAATAACAATAACAATAACAATAACAATAACATTAACAATAACAATAACAATAACAATAACAATAACAACAATAACAACAATAACAACAGCAATAATAAGAACAATAACAATAACAATAACAATAAGAATAACAATAAGAATAACAATAACAATGATGATGATGATGATGATGATGATGATGATAATAATAATAATAATAATAATAATAATAATAATAATAATAATAATAATAATAATAATAATGGAACATATTGCCTTAGCGTTGGATGCATCCACTAAAGGCTCACTATAATATGGTAGAATCGGGTTATTCTGTTGCACGCAGTCTTTTCCGGCTATAATATCATATTATTACATTACATTATTTGTACAAATCATATATAACGTTTTGAAAGGAATTGGGGTTGGCCAAAGTTGTGAACTTTCCCATCTTCCCTAGTGAAGTTTATGGTTTAATTCCTACCCAAGCATTTGCTTGGAATTTAGAGGGGAGGGGGGTTTGCGGGTGTCTGGCATGTAATGGGTCTCTGAGTGGGGGCCCTGTGCGAGAAATTCTTCTTATTATTATTATTATTATTATTATTATTATTATTATTATTATGATTATTATTATTATGATTATTATTATTATTATTATTATTATTATTATTATTATTATTATTATTATTATAATAATAATATATTTAACGTTTAAAATTAATTATTCTTCCAGGTGAATATAAGCGTAAAATTGTTTGTTTTAATATTATGACACTTTAAAATTTACAACTTTTATCATCCACTCAAAGATATTTTTTTTCTCATTACTCATTTGAAACCACCAAATGAGCAAAATTCGTGCAATAGGGATAGTTCCAAATGAGTAAATAAGCAAATGAGAAAAAAAGCTTTGCGTGTACCATGCACATGGTACAGACGGGTCTAAAATGAGTGCTCTCTGTTAAAAATCTATGACGTAAAATATTATTATCTAATGAAATTAAATTGTAAAAAAAATCATTAGTGTACTTTAGTAAAATGAAAAATTGTAAGTATACTGTATACATCTGAAATAGTTCATTTATAAGTCATATGTAAAAGAAAGATATGAATGATTATCTTATCTTTCTATTTTTATTTCAACAATACTATTATAACTTCTTAATTTTCAAATTAATTAGAGGCTTTTTTCTTACTAGAAAAAGAAAAACAAAAAAACATTTACAAAATATACTCCATCTACCTATTCAATTCTCATGAAACAATCACACTTATAATTTCTTATTAAATTTTTCTCCTTCCTATACCAAACACTTATCTCTTTCATTTATCCTTTTCATATATGCCAACAAACTTTCTCAGCCTTTGAAACTCCAAATAAACTTCTTGCTTCATGATCATTTGACGAATGCAAATATTATACTTGTTTTTTTTTTTTTTGCTTCTCACTCAAATATACAATTTTGACCATGAATTCTTTTCGATTTGGTTCACATAAAAACATCCGATTTTTTTCCAGCTTTTAATTATGAAAGCTCAACAATTTTTTTTACCAAAATATGGAGGTGAATAACTTCATGCATGTGGATGAAATGCAATTAATCGACCACATTCATTGTTATACGGTTTGAGTTGGGGAAAATTTTAGTTCTTTTCATCTTGCATATATGTCACTTCCGATGTTGAAAAACTCATGGGTTCGAGTCCTAGAAGCACAATTTTTCATCTTCAACCTCTCAACTTTTTTGATCAAGAAATGCAATGGCGAATTTTCGTAGTCTATTAACTATTGCATGCAAATCTAGAATTGAAATTCCTCTTTTTAAGTTGGCAAGTTTGTAGGTTATTTTTTGTAATGATAAATTTGATTGTAAGAAAATTGAATTTTTTTTTGTGCTTGTTTGATTTTTATAATTTTCACATCTTTTTAGGAATTTGACATTGTAATTGGTGTTTAAATCAACTATATATATGAATTAATTAGTTCAACATAACGCAAAGCAGATTTGTTTTAGTAATATTTATAATGATCAATCAGATGTGGGACACTTGTTGAATTAGTGAATTTGTTAATTTGTAAAATGTTGAAAAAAAAAATCCAAAGACTATTGAATTTTAAAAATAAACATGGAATACTTTTGAGGCATTAGAGTTTAATTTATTTTGGATTCATATTTAATTTTTTCTTTTTTTTGTTTGTTCATACAATTGAATTAAGTGATTATTAACTCGATTGTCATTATATTATAATTTAAAATTTTGAATTAGAATTACATTGTTTATGTTCAATACTAAAATTTGAATAAGAATTACATTGTTTATTTTCAAAAATAATTCAGATTAGTTGTGGGCTAAGTTGATTGTGGTAGTAACAGTGACTTCAAATCAGTTTGTCCAAATGATAAGTTAATTGTTAAAGAAGCTTTTGAAAATTGAACATTAAGTTTACCTAGGCTTAATAACTTTCCCTTTAAATAATTTAAGAAGCGTAAAATCTAGGCTTATATGACTACTCTAAGTCTCCAACAATTAATAGGTTGATTTTGAGTTTGAAAAGAAAAAAAATATAATTATTAGTAGTCATGAGCATAAACAAATACATGATTACTTTAATGACTAAAAATCAATCCAACAAAATTTTGCTTGCATCAGTATGAACTGAGAACTACAACATACTATATAATGTTACAAAGCACACACATATATATAAGATGAAAAAGCATACGCATCAATATTCATGAACTTAAATTCATACAATACCCTTTATAAAAAAAAATAGGTAGAATGAATATGAAATTCCGTAGAATAACTCATACATAAATTACCGTACCACCAAAACATTGTGAAATTGAATTTCAGTATAATAACTCTTATAAAAATTATTAATACTATTATGATATAACTTTAATACTAATCTAGCTTTATTTTTCTTCGGAATTCGGGATGTATTCATCTTCGTCGTCTTCTTTGCAAATGACTTAAATTGACTTCTCAACCTTTCAGCACATTACCATGGAGAGAATGAAGAACTCATAGCCGTATTTGGGAGGAATAGCTTTTTTTGTTTTTGTTCTTTTTGGGTTTAAGAATACATGACGATATGTATTGAGAAGGCAAAAAATATATGCACGAAAAATGTTAGGCTACGTATTGGAGTAGTGGTTAGCTATGGCATTGTCCTTATTTATACTTGCAATATTGTACATAACATTGATTTGTTTTTAAATATGAAATTAAGCTTAATTGACAATTAAGATTCCCAAAATTAAGGTTGATTGAGAATTTGAAATCCTTACCATAAGTTACGGTTTTTACATCAATCAAATAAATAAAAAGAGGCAATGATTTAGTATTAATTATGTACATAGAGATTTGAGGATACTAATTGCCTAATTAGATTTATTAATCACCATAAATTAAGAATTTACCCTAATCTTGGTCGATTTTATGCAAATCTATCTCCCAATTCGAATTACTTAGTGCCACTTGTCCCTTCCTTAGACCTTGTACGCATAAGAAAAAAAATTAGTGTTTAATAGACACATATGATTTCATGGCCTTGCTTACTGACACATGTGCAAATTTTTCTAGCTTTATATAATATAATGATGATGATTCAAATAATAAGTTAATTGTTAAAGAAACTTTTGAAAATTGAACATTAAGTTTACCTAGGCTTAATAACTTTCCCTTTTAAAAATTTCAAAAACGTAAAATCTATACTTATGCGACTCCTCCAATTCTCCAACAATTAATAGGTTGATTTTAAGTTTAAAAAGAAAAAAAACATATAGTTATTAGTAGTCATGAGCATAAACTAATACATGAATAATTGTCAATAATAAGTCAACCTTTATCCCGTCCGCTAAAAATAAGTAATCTTTTGATTATTTCCTGAATAAGTCTACCTTTAGTACTTATCAATTTTAAACAAGTTAAATTACAAATAATATGACTTTTTCCTTTCTTTTTTGTAAATTTTAATTTCTTGTTGTTTTCTCTCTCATCCCTTCGAAGAGTTACACATATCATATTTAAGTGTTTAAATAAGTTAACAACAGACAATGACTTGTTAAAAACAAATTGGTATTAAAGGTTGACTTATTCAAGGATAATCAAAAGGTTGACTTGTTTTTAACGGATGGCTTAAAGGTTGACTTATTCTTGACAATTTTTCCTTACTTTTATTACTAAAAATTAATCTAACAAAATTTTGCTTGCATCAGTAAGAACTAAGAACTAAGAACTACATCATACCATATAATGTTACAAAGCACACACATATATATAAGATGTAAAAGCATACGCATCAACATTCATGAATTTAAATTCATACAATACCCTCTATAAAAAAAAATAGCTAGACACTTAGAATGAATCTTAAATTCCGTAGAATAACTTATACAGAAATTACCATACCACAAAACATTGTGAAATTGAATTTCAGTATTATAACTCTTACAAAAATTATTAATACTATTATGATATAACTTTAATACTAATCCTAGCTTTATTTTCCTTCGGAGTTCGGGGTGTATTCATCTTCGTCATCTTCTTTGTAAATGAAAGTCAACCTTTCAGCACATTGCCATGGAGAGAATGAAGAACTCTTAACTATATTTGGGAGGAATAAGTTTTTTTTTTTTTGTTCTTTTTGGGTTTAAAAAGGCATGATGATATGTATTGAGAAGGCAAAAAATATATGCACGGAAATATTAGGCTACGTATTGGAGTAGTGGTTAGCTATGACATTGTCCCTATTTATACTTGCAATATTGTACATATCATTGATTTTTTTTTTTTTTAAAAAATGGAATTAAGCTTGATTGACAATTAAGATTCCCAAAATTAAGGTTGATTGAGATTTTGAAATCCTTACCATAAGTTACGTTTTTTATATCAATCAAATAAATAAAAAAGGCAATGATTTAGTATTGATTATGTACATAGAGATATGAGGATACTAATTGACTAATTAGAGTCATGAATCACCATAAATTAAGGATTTACCCTAATCTTGGCCGATTTTGTGCAAATCTATCTCCCAACTCGAAATACTTAGTGCCACTTGTCCCTTCCCTAAACCTTGTACATATAAGCAAAAAAATTAGTGTTTAATTGACACATAGGATTTCATGGCCTTGATTACATGACACATGTGCAAATTTTTCTAGCTTTATATGATACTTCCTCTGTTTTTTTTTAATCCTTCTCACCTTCCTGTGCGCTTAAGTCAATGCACATCTTTAAACTTAAATATATTTCATTATATATTAGTAAAAATTATAACGATTGAATATTAATAAATTACTAATTGAGACGAATCAAATAAGACCCTACATGACTATATTTTTTTTCTTATAAATTGAAAAAAATTAAGAATATTCTTTCTAAATATGAATAGTGTCAAAATTCCAAGTGAGAAGGATAAAAAAAAAAAAAAAAAAAACAGACGGAGTAGCTTGCGACATACCTTAAATAGACGATATTCAACAAAACCACACATATGTGATGTGTAAAGTCTAAACCTCTTTCAAAATTGAAAATTGACTGTGACAGGCTGACAGCAGACACATCTTTATTGTTAGGCCACATTCTCCCCATCTTTTTCTCTTGTTGAAGACTCGCAGAAGTTGTAATTAAGTGGGAAAAAACGGCCGAAGTGAGGGTTGTGCGCCCGTTGCACCACCTTTTTGAGTTATAAATGTCTGCATAAATGGTGCAGTGCAGTTACAACTCACATGACCTCCTCTCACAATGTACTTAATTAACTCAGATCACATCTCATCTATCCTTTCTCTACAACGCAAAAACACGAGAAGGACGCAGATGAGCGAATCCAAACGCCTCAAACGGAAGATGTCTCTTCTTATTATACTGATGTTGGCTGAAGTTATTCAAGCTGTAACATGGGATGCCGTGGTTGTTGTAATTGGTGCTGCTGTATACCTTAATGCTCTTGCAGTCTTGCTATATGGAGATTGAAGGGTCGCAAACGTAAAACTGGAACTACTATTATTTTCAGTAGTCCGGAAAGCGTGCCTATGACGGAGCATTGGAGATCAAGCAATTTAGGAAGTAATAAGGGTGATCATTCTACCGCAAAATACAATCTGAAAGAACCTTTTAAACTTCTCTCTGAACGTTAATTCAGGTGGGAGAAAAAATTGTTGAACTTCAATATGATTTGCACAGTTACAACCAGAAAACTAAGTTGTTCAATACGGTCACATATTATAACGTAACATATGCATCTCTGCCACATTAATCTTATGATTTAGTGCCCAATACATTCCATACCATATAACGACACCTCACAAAAATTCCCAAAATCTCCCCTTATTTTTCCCCAAGATGCAAATCTGATTGTTGTATTAAGAACTGGAAACTCTAATCCCTATTGGGAACTTGAGAGAAGTATAATTCATTGGTTACTTGAATCACATTTCAGTGTGAGAATGGTTTTGTTGAAAAATATTGATATCTATTATATAAGGGAAGGGGGAGTAAGATAGTGTCCCCATCTGAAAATACTAAATTATCCTTAATGATCTAATTAATGGAATGGAAAAAATTACAAAAGAAAACAATTTAAGAACTCTTACTCATATCAACTTGCTATTCTAAACAAGTTAAAAATGGTATATGCATCAAATACTTCAATCAGAAAATTAAATGGACAAAATATCTTGACCTTTTAAAAAAAAAAAAAAAAGAGAAGATGGTATATATGACGTCCACCTGAAAAGTCTAAAACACTCACTACATTTGATATTCTTTAATTCAGTCAAACCAATTCATCATTTATGTTCTATTAAAAATTCATTCACAAAAGATTAATATTAAAAGTGTCCCGACATTAATTTTGTAAACTAGGAGTTAAAAAAAATTTGTTAATAAATATAAAGAGTCCAAATAAATATGAAGTTGACTTGATAATTAAACATAAATAATAATTTATCAAAAGCGTCCAAGTTCTTTACCTCAAACCTCTTTTTTCAGTTGTATACTTGTATGCCACCTTGTCAAGTGTATTTTAAAAAAATCAAAATAGATAAAAAAAAATTGAAAAAAAAATCATATAAAATTGCGGTTTACGGTGCGGTTTCGGTTTACAAAAATTAAAACCCAACCAAAGCCGCAAACCGCGGTTTGCTTGAAATCATAACCCAAACCGTAATTTTGAAACTGCAAACCAACCCAAACAGCGAAAAAAACGGTTTGGGTTGTGGTTTGGTGCGGTCCAGACCGCACTCTGAACAGCCCTACCACCAACTACGGGGTGGGGTGCAGTGTGTACCATAAAAACACACCGTATTCGGCAATATTTTAGGCTTCCGGCCTCATTTATGGTACGGACTGCACCCGACCCCATAGTTGGTGGTGTTTAGGCTACTAGTCGTAGTTGGTGGTGTTGGGTGCACCCGAGCTATAGTTCAGGGTGTTGAGGCTAATTTTACCTATTAAAAATAACTCACAACCTTTGTTAGTTTTTTAAATAAGCGAATTAATATATTTAAATTCATCTATTTATTAATCTTTCACATTTTAAGTTTAATCATAAATATAGTACGGATGTAGTATATAATAGAATAACAAGTTTTGAAATTAACGCACGCATCGCGTGCATATGAGGCTAGTCATCATATATGGGAGTACTATTACTGTATCTCAACAATATTTTATTATGTCAAACTATCCCTAAATTGTATCTCGTATTTATGAGGATATTAATTGTTTATAGATTAATTTGTTATGTAATCAGTAGAGTTGGTAAAACGGGTCGTGTCAAATTCATGTCAAGTCCATCGGCAAACGGGCTGAGTGTCCTCAACCCGAACCCTACCCGTTTATTAATGGGTTAATAACACTCAACCCTAACATGATCCATTTATTGAACGGATACCCGAGTCCCGACCCATTTATCGACCTATTTATCAAGCGCTCATAAATACATAAACTAAACAAATGTACGTCATATATTTCTTAACCCACGTTATATATATAATACTAATATCTTACCTATATAAACCAAATCGAACAACCAAAGAATAAATCTTATATATTTATGAATAGTATTTAAATTATTTCAAGCCTAACTAATAATATTCATGGTAGAATAGTAGTAAATCGGGTTGTCGTAGATCGGGTTAAAATATTCAACCCTAAACCCGACCCATTTAATAAACGGATCATGTCGAATTGGCTAGTCGGGGACAATTTTTACCACCTCTACTTATTAGTTACCGGTTTTAATACATGTGTTTATAATCTCATTTAAAGATATTAACAATATGTAGTTACTAGGATTCGAACACATGAATTTTGAAATAAAATGTGAGTGTTTAACCACTAATTCACAACAATTTCAATGCTTAATATTTTCAAAGTAAAACATAATAAAGTCTTATAATTATATGTAATCATAAAGACATAGACAAACTTAGAATGCAATTTCAATGCTTAATGTTTCACAACAAAGATTTTTTTTTTCCAATTCAAACAAGCAACATAACTCAGAATACATTCTTTTATTATTTGGCTCGAGTTGCAAGTTTGAACTAGTGAGTGTCCCGGGCGATGCCCCGGGTTGTTACTTTTTGTAACTTTTTGTCAAGTGAGGAAGAATTGACATAATGACATGATAAGTAATTGCATGATTTTTGAAAAATAAACCCTTAAAAGTTTGGGGATGAAAGCAATAACTTAACTTTCTACAAGGAATTGGAGTAAGAGTTTATGTCTATAATGGCGTCTTGTTGTTATCATAAAAAGATTAGGTATCTAACTACTTGTGTAAATCTTTTAATGAGATATAATTATAAGACCTTATGATATTTTATTTTGAAATACTAAACAATGGTGTTATTTTGGATTAATGGTTAAACTTTCACTTTTCATTACAAAGGTCACGTATTAGATACCTTGTAACTATACAATATTATTTTTTAAATTGAGGGTTTGACTTGAAGCATTTGCATTAGAGCCTTAGAGGAGAGTGCTACGTGGCACACAAACTTTCTTAGGAACGCCTTTTAATATATTAGTAAAGATTCATGCATTATGCACATATTTAATGTCAAAAGAAAAACTTCCTTTTTCATTTATTGTATCTTCCCTGATGGGCAATTGGTTATACTATAAAATATGCATCAAGTATCCAATTTTTGTAGGTTGAGAAAGTCATGGGTTCTCATACTAGAAACTACCCCAAATGGGGATTTTTGTTAGTACTAGCAATGGTATTAAGCGCAGAAGTTGCAATGGCGTTTACTCCGGATGCGTTAGTTGTAGGAGTAGTATTGGCCACATTCATTGGGGGGGTTGCCATCTACTATAAGATCCGTTTGTCGAAAAAATACAAAGACCTGGCGGCGATTTACGTGACCAACAATAGCAAAGAACCAATTCATCTGCACTGCAAATCAAAAAACTTGTCCAAGATACGTAGTTTTCGTCTCAATGCTAGGGCCAAACACATGTGGATATTTCGAGCTTCTCGTAACATGCCGCTTTTGTGCAACTTCCAACGGACCAAGTTTGTTGGACAGTATTCTAAAAGCTTCAATTTACTTGAAGAGCATTGTTTGCCAAGTTGTGAATGCAGGCTTGAAGAAACGGGCGAGATATTTGTAAACAAGTACACCAGCAAGTACAATTCACCAATTAAAGCTTCAAATGCAACTTACAGGATAAACTGAGGGAACTAGTTGTAGATATTTGGCATTATCATGCATATTGCTATAGCAAACACAAACAGTTTCGAAACAGAAAAGGGGCACAGATAGGACCCCGTATGTCTAAATGGTTTGCTGTCTGATATTAGTTGTGATACAAAGAATAAGAGCATGTATGAACAAGAGCTTACCTTTGAACAAGTTTGTTAAGTTTACGTTGATGCGTACGATTCTTTCGCCATTAGAATGCATATAAGAGCTTCGAGGTTCAACCATTATTATCATTATTGACAAAATAGATTGAAGGGAAAAGGTTCATCCATTATTAGTAACCCAAAGGGGATATTTATAGTACATCATATAAATCCTAACTTAGGTAGAACTAGGAAAACATATCCTAAATATAATACTAATAAATATTATCTCTAAACACTTGTAGATAGATATATCTAGGTAAACACCTCTAGATAGATAGATTTAGGAAATACTCCTAAATCGATCCTAACACCCTCCCGAAATCGCAACGGCAGAACGTTACGATTGGAGAAACAAAAAAATTAAGTCAAATCAAATTAAATAGATATATTGTTGGGAACGCCATTCTTGTCGAGCCCACCAAATTTTGTCTTCTTCTTGATGAGAACGCCATTCTTTTTGAACTCACTAAATATTTCAATAAATCGGGAACGCCATTCTTCTCGAACCCATAATTTTCTTTGTCTTGATGGTGAAAACGTCAATCTTTTCGAATCCATCAATCACCAGTCAAACAGGGACGTCATTCTTTTCGAACCTGTAAATTTGACTTTTTCTTCTTGATGATTCTTTTCGAACTCACCAAGTATTTCAACAAAACGGGAACGCCATTCTTCTCAAACCCGTAATTTTCTTTGTCTTGATGGTGAAAACGTTAATCTTTTCGAATCCATCATTCGCCAGTCAAACAGGGACGTCATTCTTTTCGAACCTGCAATTTTTTTTTTCCCTTGATGCGAACGCCATTCTTTTCGAACTCACCAAATATTTCTACAAAGCGGGAACGCCATTCTTTTCGAACCCGTTAAGTATACGAGGGACGCCATTCTTTTCGAACCTCTTATCACATATATTAATTCACCTGAAACGCCGTTCTTTTCGAATCCGTCAAACCAAATATTTCAACAAAGCGGGAACGCCCTGCTTTTCGAACCCGTCATGTGTATGTTTTCCTCTCACCTTACAAACTCTTGTAAAGGTTATTTCTTTTTGTTGGCTCAATTGTTTTCACAATCGCCAAATATCTCAATAACACGGGAACGCCATTCTTTTCAGACCCGTAGTGTTTATATTTTTCTAGAGCAAAATCACTCTAATCAATACAATCAAGGTCAACAAGATCTCGAGCATAAATTATTATTATTTAAACCAAACAATACGACCTTGTTCACAAATCATAATTCTTCCAAATATTAGGTTGTAAACCATAACTTTTGACATTCAACAACCAAAGCCATAATATAACTGGCAGAAGCAGGTGGAGATAAATCAATAACTTCCAAGAACACCACCACCAGTCAACGAACCAAGGCGAACTCTCGGTCAGAATCCATGCGTTATCTCTTTCTTTCACAATAGTCGAGGGCCGTGGCCCGTGGGTTCAATCTGGGAGACTCCTCTCACAAACTCGCATGGAGGTTTTTTTTTTTCATCTCACCCCTCACAAACTTTTGTAAAGGTTAATTATTGTTTTTCTTTGGTTTTTTTTTCAATCTCCCCTCTCATAAACTCTCATGGAGGGTTTTATTATTATAGCATCAGTAAAAAAAATTAACTACTTTTTGTTGGAGGTTAACAAATCAGGCCGGTGGGATTAAGACTCAAACCCACCGGCAGGAGGCTAATATTTTAGAGTTTTCACCCAAGATCTCATGTAACAACCCATAATTTTGCTCCTACTTTTTCGCAAGAAATTTCTCTAAAACTATTATTTTCTCTAAATTAATTATTTTTATTTTATAATTTTGGGAGCCGAATTATTATATTTATTTTTATGGCATGTTAATGTGTTTATTTCATTTGTATTTATAATATAATTTATTAGAATTATTTTTATTATTAAGTATTTTCAAAGTTTAGGCGCGATTTAGGAATTAATCGTTTTATCGCGTAACGGGCTTTCGGAGCATGGATCATTGTTGAATTAGGCCGAAAGTTTTTGTGGGTGTTGGGCTTGGGGCAGCCGGCCAAGTGAAGGATTTAGGAGTGCCTTCTCCTTTCTTTTCTCTTTTGTTTTCCTTAAGACTCTTTGATGCCTTATAACTCCCATAACCCCCCCTTAATGATTTCTTTAATTAAAATCCCATTAAACCTCTTAATTCACTTCAAATTCTGATTAGAAAATCAGAACTCTTGGCTGCCATTCTCCAGTATTTCGGCCATCATCATCATCATTTTCATTGTCGCAAATTTTCTTCATTTCTTCTCTTTGATAATTGTTCGTGAATTGTTTTTGTGGCTTTTTCCTTATACTTGGTGCTTGGAATTTGAAGAAGAAGAGGATCACACGCCTATTGTGGGGATTTCCAGAAGTTTTCAGCTCGCCTCCGACGATCCAGGTAACTAGTTGTTATCCTAGAAACATAGTGATTAGAGTAGTATTCGGTATTAGATTAATACGTTAGGAATTATCTAAAATACTTTTTGAATGAGATTTTTGACGAAATTTGACATGAACATACGTGACACATGCTATGTGAATACTGTATAGAGAAAAATAATTTTTGCATGATTTTTAATATTTATTTGATTTAATTAGTATTTTGTGCGTTTTTGGCTAAATTTCATAATAATTATTGAACGACGTTAAAATTGATGAAATCATTTTTATTAGATCATATTACATGCGTATAATGTATTCCATGCCTTAGAATAATTTTTACCTACTGTTTACTGTTTTAATTAATTGATATATCTGTTTTTGTAATTTCTGTTCTGTCAGTATATAATTCATGAAAATTATTTTTAGAGGAATAAAAATTAATTTACTTGAATAATATGTATTTCCGTGAGTTTTTACATTTTATGTAAATTTTTGGTAATTTTTAGGCGTTTTTTTATATTTTTAATTATTATAATGGCTTATTTGTCGAATCTGTATATTAACTGTTAAAAATACATTTAAAGTCCTAAAATTATAAATAAAAATTGTACCATGTCAGTAGGGTTATTAAGGTCGTATGATAATTTTTTTGTGATTTTACTGCTCGAAATTATTAGTTTAATAATTATTATGGTGTTTTTGTTGTGAAATTGAGGATACACTTTTAAATTGTTTGAGGACTTGTAAATCAGAAATAAATCATAATTTAATATATTTTGGGTTGCTGATTTTCAGTAGTATACAGTATGTATCATTTGGGTAACCACATGTTTAGGTTTGATTTATGAAATAAAATGATTGATTGTTATTACTCTTTTAACGAATATGATTTAGAGTTAATTGGTGATGTATTTGATGTATTTTTGATTGAGTTGTGTTGCTGCAAAAACCAGTATCTTGTCATTGATGATGTTTGGGAATGTTCAAGTGTTATTGTGAGAGTTATTTGCTGATTATTTTATAAGTGATTTATTTTGAGAAATTATGAAGAACTGTTTTGATGAACTGTGGGTATAAGGCCGGGTGGCATCCCTTTTTGATGAATATTTTGATGAATGATACTTAGATTGTATGCATGATTGTATTTTGAGATAAGAATATCCGGTGGGATAGATGTAGTCCCCGGTGAAGAACATGCCAACCACCTGGTTTGCGAACTAGGGGTACACCCGGGTTAATTGTTGTCGTCCGAGAGGTCGGGGAGTTTCCAGCGTGTTCTACCCCTGCATTGGGAGTTTGGCCATTCTTAGACACGGGCGGTGGGGAACGTAAGCCCATAGGGCGACCTGGAGATTGCGATCTGACAAACCTTAGGAAGTGATTTGCGAATCACTGGCGTTCGGTTTCTGACTCAATAACTTGTTGTATTTTGATTTATTATTATTATTTATTTATATTAGAATTATGTCACTCACTATATCATATTTACTTAATGTTAATGATCTCTTGATTTATCTATGAGCTTTATGATTCCTATGTGCATGATATGATGTAATGAATTGCATGTTATTCCTTTCTTAATAATCTACCTCTGAATGGTGCTTTGATTGCTATTGTTCTGGGAGAACTGCTAGCTACTCCCCACTGACTGTGGAAATATTTAATATAATCTTGCAGATGGAAATGAATGCTAGGCTTGTGACTGCTTGGGCTAGCAGTGTGAGAGTTGGTTGTGAGAAGAAGCTTCTAGTTCTGTTTTTGGTAGATGAACTCTATATAGGCCATAGGGAGACTTATTTTTGGATTGCTTTCAAGGATATTAGTTTTATTTAAGTTTATTTTGGGAGACTTGCATGTCTCATGGTATTTTGGATTTGTTAGTATGATACAATTGGGATACTTCTTTTATGTTAGAACTATGATGTTTACTCGGAGATTTATTCTCTTTTTAAGCTATGAATTTTGAGTTATTATCTTTATTATTGTTTTAGAGTAGCATACCGTCCCGACGTTATTTCCGCTAACGTCATTTTAGTATTTCTTGAATTGATAAGATTTAGTATCTTAGTAGTAGAAGGACGGGGTGTTACAGTTGGTATCAGAGCAAAGTTACCCGAGACCCTTACTTAGCCACTAAGAAACTCCCGGAAAATGTATAGTTGAAGTAACTAGGATCATTAGAATCTTAGGCTTCAAGAAAAGTAGTGGTGAGAGGGTCACTTGGGTAGGAAACCACGGGAAAATATTTTTCTTATTTTGATGTGATAAGTTGTTAATTTACAACTAATAATGTGTTCAGTAACGAATGTTTAACTTGTGTTTGTAGAATGCCGCCTCGAGGTATGACTAGTGCTAGAAAGGAGGCTGCCCGAAAGAGGCGCCAAGCACTTGAGAACGCCATCATAGCTATGGCTAATCGGTCTTCTGCTCCGCCTAGTGGGCAATCTATTTTTGATCGGTTTGACCGTCACCGTCCACCTACTTTTGACGGGACTTCTGATCCTGTTGTGCTTGAAGGGTGGATAAGAGAGATGGAGAAGCTGTTTGCCGCTACTGGATGCCCTGCTGCTGAAATGGTGCCTATTGGTACCTACTATCTGAAGATGGAAGCTGACAACTGGTGGAGTACTGTTCGTGCAAGCTGCATGGCTACACCGGGATTTGGATGGGATGAGTTTCGTGTTAAGCTGAAGGAGAGGTTTTATCCTGATGAGCTCCATTGGCAGAAGCAGGAAGAGTTCTTAACTCTGTCTCAGGGTACTATGAGTGTGCAGGAGTACACTGATAAATTTACCGAGCTGTCCAGGTTTGCTACCGCAGTTGTACCTATTGAAGCTGAGCATGTGAAGAGGTACATTAAGAAAATGGATCCTAGGGTGAGGACCCATGTTCTGAGTTCGGGAGCTTCGACTTTCCAGGGAGCCTATGAGATAGCTCTGAGTATTCATGCCTCTTTGAAAGAGGAAGATTCTGCTAAGGCTGCTGCTGCTAAGAAGCCTGCTGCTACCTATGTTCAGTTCCCGGCTAAGAAGCCGAGGTATGAGCCGCCTGGTCGAGGGGGTTATCAACAAAGTTCTGGATCGGGATTTCGTCCGAGTTTTGATCCGAGCAAGTGCCGAATATGTGGTAAAGCTGCTCATCCAGGGAAGAACTGTGATGGTTCGACCGTTGTCTGTTTCTATTGCAAGGAAGTGGGGCACAAGTCTTTTCAGTGTGCTAAGAATCCCAGAGCTCCGTCTTTTTCTGCTGGTCCTGCTAAGCCAATTAGTTCTTCTGCTCCTCCGAAGAACAGGATTTATGTGATGACGCAAGCTGAAGCCGATGTCCATCCTGATGTCATCTCTGGTACTTTTCTTGTAAATAATGCTCCTGCTTTTGTTCTGTTAGATACTAGTGCTACAGTGTCTTTTGTTGCTAGTTCCTTTATTCGAAAAGCTAATCTTTCCTCTAGATCTCCTATTAAGTCCCTAATTTCTCTTCCGTCTGGTGAGAATTATCCCTGTCATTCTGAGTTTAAGGGCGTGCCTGTTAGTATTCTAGGTTCTGAGTTGCCAGCCGATCTCAAGGAGTTTCCTATGTTAGAGTTTGATGTGATCCTTGGAATAGATTGGTTATCGAAGTATCATGCCTGCATTCAGTGCCGTGATCAGAAGGTGGTGCTCAGAGATCCTAAGGGGAAAAGGATTTCTTATTCGGGTGTTGTAGTGAAGAAGGGTGTTAAGTGGGTTTCCGCTCTGAGAATGCGGAAGATGCGTCAAAAAGGTGATGTGGTATACCTTTGCATGGTGAAGGATTTGTCATCCGAAGATCAGCTCGAGAGTATTCCGGTAGTTCGGGATTATCCTGATGTATTTCCTGAAGAGTTGCCAGGTATTCCTCCTGAAAGAGATGTGGAGTTCGGCATTGATTTAGTACCGGGTACTGCTCCTATATCCAAGGCTCCGTATAGAATGGCGCCGTCTAAATTGCAAGAGTTGAAAACTCAATTGCAAGAGTTGATAGATAAGGGCTTCATAAGGCCTAGTGTGTCTCCTTGGGGTGCTCCTGTTCTGTTTGTCAAGAAGAAAGATGGGAGTATGCGTCTGTGCATCGATTACCGTGAGCTGAATAAGGTAACGATCAAGAATAAATATCCGTTGCCTCGCATTGAAGATCTGTTTGATCAGTTAAAAGGTGCTGGGGTATTTTCCAAGATCGATCTGAGATCCGGATATCATCAAATTCCCGTGAAGAAGGAGGATATTCCGAAGACTGCTTTTCGCCACCAGATATGGGCACTATGAATTTGAAGTGATGCCATTTGGTCTCACGAATGCTCCTGCGATTTTCATGGATCAAATGAATCGCTCTTTCCACGAGTACTTGGATACGTGTGTGGTCGTGTTCATCGATGATATTCTCGTCTACTCTAAGGATGAGAAGGAGCATGAGAAGCATTTGAGACTGGTGTTGGATGTTCTGCGCAAGCAAAAGTGGTTCGCAAAGCTGTCTAAGTGCGAGTTCTGGCTGAAGGAAGTTGCTTTTCTAGGGCATGTAATCAGCAAAGAAGGAGTCAAGGTGGATCCCGCTAAGATCAAGGCTGTTGTCGAGTGGGAGAGTCCTAAGAATGTGACCGAGATTCGGAGTTTTCTGGGTCTGGCTGGTTATTATAGGAGGTTCGTTCAAAATTTCTCCAAGATAGCTCAACCTCTGACTCGCTTGATGCGCAAGGACTGCAAGTTCATCTGGTCTGAGGATTGTGAAGAGGCATTTCTGAAGCTGAAAAAGAGTTTGACCTCTGCTCTTGTTCTTACCTTGCCATCTGAGGGCGTTGGGTATGAAGTGTTCAGTGATGCATCGAAGAATGGTCTGGGTTGTGTTTTGATGCAGCAAGGGAAAGTAATAGCCTATGGTTCGAGGCAGTTGAAGGTGCATGAGAGGAATTACCCGACCCATGATCTGGAGTTAGCGGCTGTGGTGTTTGCACTAAAGATATGGCGACACTATCTGTATGGTGTTCCGTGTAAGGTGTATACTGACCACAAGAGCCTGAAATACATCTTCACTCAGCGTGATCTTAACATGAGGCAGAGAAGGTGGCTTGAATTGATCAAGGACTATGATCTGACCCTGGATTACCAAGAGGGTAAGGCGAATAAAGTAGCGGATGCTCTGAGTCGCAAGAGTAAGCATTCATTAAACGCTGCTATGGTGGTGCCTCGTGAATTGTGTGAAGAGTTTCGCAAGCTTGATATCGAGGTTGTTCCTCAGGGTTATGTGTCTGCGTTGTTGGGTTCCATGAGTGCTGAGCCTGAGTTGTTCCAGGAGTTAAGAAGCAAGCAAAAGGGTGATCCGAAGCTGGAGAAGATCCGTGAAGCAAAGATGCAAGGTCGTGCAGAGAATTTTGAGATCTGTGCTGATGATAGCTTGAGGTTTATGGGGCGTTGGTGTGTGCCCAATGATGGTGAGCTTAAGAGGAAGATTCTCGAAGAAGCTCATAGTACTCCTTATTCCGTTCATCCCGGGGGTGACAAGCTCTATAAGGATCTGAAGGCTAATTTTTGGTGGCCTGGTATGAAGAGAGAGATTGCCGAGTTCGTGGCTAGGTGTTTGGTTTGTCAGAAGGTGAAAATTGAGCATCAGAGGCCTGGTGGTTTGTTGCAACCTTTGCCTATTCCTTCTTGGAAGTTCAACTCGATCTCGATGGATTTCGTGATGGGTTTGCCTAGAGCTGCCGGTGGATTGAATGCTGTGTGGGTGATTGTGGATCGATTGACTAAAGTGGCTCGTTTTATTGCGATGAAGAACACTTGGTCTATGGAAGAGTTAGCTGAAGCTTATGCTAATGAGATCATTCGTCTTCATGGGGTTCCCAAAGTCATTGTCTCTGACCGTGATCCGCGATTCCTATCCCATTTCTGGATTGCTTTGCAAGAGGCTTTTGGTTCGAAGTTGAAGCTGAGTACTGCATTTCATGCAGCTACCGATGGTCAGACTGAGAGGACTATTCAGACCTTGGAAGATATGCTTCGTGCTTGTGCCTCGGAATTTCAGCAGTCTTGGGTCAAGTCTCTTAGCTTGGTGGAGTTTTCTTATAACAACAGTTATCAAGCTAGTATCCAAATGGCTCCGTATGAGGCTCTCTATGGAAGGAAGTGTCGTAGTCCTACTTGTTGGAGCGACATCAGTGACTCATTGATTTTGGGCCCGGAGTTAATTCAGGATACAGTTGAGCAGGTGAAAGTAATTCAAGCGAAGATGAAGGCTGCTCAAGATAGGCAGAAGTCGTATGCTGATTTGCGTCGGAAACCTATTTCTTTTGAGGTGGAGGATAAGGTGCTTTTGAGGGTTTCTCCTATGAAGGGAGTGATGCGGTTTGGTCAAAAGGGCAAGTTGAGTCCGAAGTACGTTGGTCCCTATGAGATTCTTGAAAGGATCGGGGAGGTCGCGTATCGTTTGGCTTTGCCGCCAGAGCTGTCGAAGGTTCATGATGTGTTTCATGTGTCGCAGTTGCGCAAGTATCGTAGTGATCCTTCGCATGTGATCCCTGTTGAATCGGTGTCAGTTGAGCCGAATCTGACTTTTGAAGAGCGACCTGTTCGTATATTGGACCGTCAGAACCGTGCTCTGAGAAGGAAGGTGATTCCCTTGGTTAAAGTACTTTGGAGAAGTCAAAAGTACGAAGAAGCTACTTGGGAAACCGAAGAGTCGATGCGACTGAAATACCCGGAACTATTCGTTTCAGGTACTATTTGTGTTCTTGTCTTGTTTATGTGTTTTCGAAGTTTCGAGGACGAAACTTTATTTAAGGAGGGGAGATTGTAACAACCCATAATTTTGCTCCTACTTTTTCGCAAGAAATTTCTCTAAAACTATTATTTTCTCTAAATTAATTATTTTTATTTTATAATTTTGGGAGCCGAATTATTATATTTATTTTTATGGCATGTTAATGTGTTTATTTCATTTGTATTTATAATATAATTTATTAGAATTATTTTTATTATTAAGTATTTTCAAAGTTTAGGCGCGATTTAGGAATTAATCGTTTTATCGCGTAACGGGCTTTCGGAGCATGGATCATTGTTGAATTGGGCCGAAAGTTTTTGTGGGTGTTGGGATTGGGGCAGCCGGCCAAGTGAAGGATTTAGGAGAGCCTTCTCCTTTCTTTTCTCTTTTGTTTTCCTTAAGACTCTTTGATGCCTTATAACTCCCATAACCCCCCCTTAATGATTTCTTTAATTAAAACCCCATTAAACCTTTTAATTCACTTCAAATTCTGATTAGAAAATCAGAACTCTTGGCTTCCATTGTCCAATATTTCGGCCATCATCATCATCATTTTCATTCTCGCAAATTTTCTTCATTTCTTCTCTTTGATAATTGTTTGTGAATTGTTTTTGTGGCTTTTTCCTTATACTTGGTGCTTGGAATTTGAAGAAGAAGAGGATCACACGCCTATTGTGGGGATTTCCAGAAGTTTTCAGCTCGCCTCCGACGATCCAGGTAACTAGTTGTTATCCTAGAAACATAGTGATTAGAGTAGTATTCGGTATTAGATTAATACGTTAGGAATTATCTAAAATACTTTTTGAATGATATTTTTGACGAAATTTGACATGAACATACGCGACACATGCTATGTGAATACTTGTAGAGAAAAATAATTTTTGCATGATTTTTAATATTTATTTGATTTAATTAGTATTTTGTGCGTTTTTGGCTAAATTTCATAATAATTATTGAACGACTGTTAAAATTGATGAAATCATTTATCTTAGATCATGTTACATGCTTATAATGTATTCCATGCCTTAGAATAATTTTTACCTACTTTTTACTGTTTTAATTAATTGATATATCTGTTTTTGTAATTTCTGTTCTGTCAGTATATAATTCATGAAAATTATTTGTAGAGGAAGAAAAATTAATTTACTTGAATAATAAGTATTTCCGTGAGTTTTTACATGTTATGTAAATTTTTGGTAATTTTTGGGCGTCTTTTTATATTTTTAATTATTATAATGGCTTATTTGTCGAATCTGTATATTAACTGTTAAAAATACTTTTAGAGTCCGAAAATTATAAATAAACATTGTACCATGTCAGTAGGGTCATTAGGGTCGTATGATAATTTTTGTGTGATTTTACTGCTCAAAATTATTAGTTTAATAATTATTATGGTGTTTTTGTTGTGAAATTGAGGATACACTTTTAAATTGTTTGAGGACTTGTAAATCAGAAATAAATCATAATTTAATATATTCTGGGTTGCTGATTTTCAGTAGTATACAGTATGTATCATTTGGGTAACCACATGTTTAGGTTTGATTTATGAAATAAAATGATTGATTGTTATTACTCTTTTAACGAATATGATTTAGAGTTAATTGGTGATGTATTTGATGTATTTTTGATTGAGTTGTGTTGCTGTAAAAACCAGTATCTTGTCATTGATGATGTTTGGGAATGTTCAAGTGTTATTGTGAGAGTTATTTGCTGATTATTTTATAAGTGATTTATTTTGAGAAATTATGAAGAACTGTTTTGATGAACTGTGGGTATAAGGCCGGGTGGCATCCCTTTTTGATGAATATTTTGATGAATGATACTTAGATTGTATGCATGATTGTATTTTGAGATAAGAATATCCGGTGGGATAGATGTAGTCCCCGGTGAAGAACATGCCAACCACCTGGTTTGCGAACTAGGGGTACACCTGGGTTAATTGTTGTCGTCCGAGAGGTCAGGGAGTTCTGCGTGTTCTACCCTGCATCGGGAGTTTGGCCATTCTTAGACACAGGCAGTGGGGAACGTAAGCCCATAGACTGACCTGGAGATTGCGATCTGACAAACCTTAGGAAGTGATTTGCGAATCACTGGCGTTCGGTTTCTGACTCAATAACTTGTTGTATTTTGATTTATTATTATTATTTATTTATATTAGAATTATGTCACTCACTATATCATATTTACTTAAAGTTAATGATCTCTTGATTTATCTACGAGCTTTATGATTCCTATGTGCATGATATGATGTAATGAATTGCATGTTATTCCTTTCTTAATAATCTACCTCTGAATGGTGCTTTGATTGCTATTGTTCTGGGAGAACTGCTAGTTACTCCCCACTGACTGTGGAAATATTTAATATAATCTTGCAGATGGAAATGAATGCTAGGCTTGTGACTGCTTGGGCTAGCAGTGTGAGAGTTGGTTGTGAGATGAAGCTTCTAGTTCTGTTTTTGGTAGATGAACTCTATATAGGCCATATGGAGACTTATTTTTGGATTGCTTTCAAGGATATTAGTTTTATTTAAGTTTATTTTGGGAGACTTGCATGTCTCATGGTATTTTGGATTTGTTAGTATGATACAATTGGGATACTTCTTTTATGTTAGAACTATGATGTTTACTCGGAGATTTATTCTCTTTTTAAGCTATGAATTTTGAGTTATTATCTTTATTTATTGTTTTAGAGTAGTGATGAGTGATATTTATATCACTCTAAACCCCTTATTTATCCCTATATTTAACCTTTCTTTTCTATTTTACCCCTTTTATATGTTTGTTTTGCTTAAATTGCACCTTTTTGTTTTAATAGTTCTTTTTAGATTTGTGTCTTTGTTTTACTTTTCGAGTTACTTTTTACATTTGTTTTCTTGGTTCTTTGTAGGTCCTATTAAAATATACTTTTGATTTCACCTATAAAAGCCAAAGGAATGCACAAATGAGGAGTAAAACATAAATAATGAACGGACGAAGGCAAATGGGAGTTGAAGAAGCAAAGTTCACAACATAGTCCACTTCGAACGACCATATCTTACAGACCACAAATCATGTTGCATTGATTCAAATTGGAGATTAAAATTTGGCTCGTTATCTTTCCAACGATAGGTCACATGCTTGATTTGGATGAAAAACGAGAAAGTTATGGCCATTTGAAGTTGAACTGTTTGCCCAGTTTTCTTAGGAGCTCCCGCTCCCTTTTCAAAGGAGCGCCCGCTCCTTGTTATTTGGAGCTCCCGCTCCCTGGTCGCTCCAACTTTCTGCCAATACCAGTTTCCTTAGGAGCGCCCGCTCCTATTTATAAAGGAGCGCCCGCTCTTATTTATAAAGGAGCGCCCGCTCCTTTCAAATTTTCCGGACAACTCTGTTATTTTCGCGACTCATTAATGATGTAAGAGTTGTACATATAAATAGGACTCATCCCTAATTTATGAGGGCAGACCCTAGTTGAGGGGAGTTTAGGCTCCATTAGTCTTAGATTAGGATTTTAAGTGAGAGAAAATCTCAAAACCTAGAGAGAGAAAGTGAGAAAATCAATGAAAAATGGAAGATTTTGGATAATCATCTAGTGACAAGAAGATTTGAAGTTTTCTTTTCATCTATCAATGAGAATTTCTTACTCTCTTTCCTCTTTTGTTTCTTATTTTAATTGTTTCTATTAGATTAATTGTTCATGCTTAGTTTAATTATATATGGTTTATTTTGTTTAGTTTATTGTTAGATTAATGATTATTATCTTGTTATTAGTGCTTAATTTCTCTAAAGTCCTCATTTTTGTTTTATCGAGTAGTTTGTTGGTTAGGGTTTGGGTGAAAACCCAACCATGATTGGATTGGGCATTTGAGATTGGATTTGGATATTTGCGTGATTAAATTATTGTTTGTCTAGCTTTTCTAATCTATATTGCATTCTCTTTGATCACTTGAATGTTGTATTGGATTGGAGTAGATTGATTTAGGTTGGCATGAGAGTGTGACCTATTGATTTCTATTATTGACTTGGGCTTATTTGAACCTCGGGATATGTTAGTAATGGATGATAGTCCTTATTTGATGTCTTTGAGAATTTCTTCGCCTATGAGAGTAGGATGAAAGTTTTATATTGGGTCAATAGCTAATTCAAGTAGTGTTCATGCATTATATCTATGTTTGATATTCTTATGCCTATTTCATGATTAGTTGGTGTTTAATCCGATCTCCTAATTTTAGTTATCTTTGATATTTAGTTATTTTCGTAGTTCTTAGTTGGTTATTGACAATTTCCGACTTAATTTCTGCCTAGCTTATTGTTTGGTTAACACATGTTGATATTCCTTAGTCCTGGTGGAAGAATGACCCTTACTTGCCACTTTACCTAGGTTAGTGGACTAGTTAGGTAGTTTGACCTTAGGTGTTTTGTCCAACGACCAAAATATCCTTTGTCAAGTAGCATACCGTCCCGACGTTATTTCCGCTAACGTCATTTTAATATTTCTTGAATTGATAAGATTTAGTATCTTAGTAGTAGAAGGACGGGTGTTACATCTCAACTGGCTCTTGATACCATGACAATATAGATTGAAAGGAAAATGTTCATCCATTATTATTAACCCAAAAGGGATATTTATAGTACATCATATAAATCCTAACTTAGGTAGAACTAGGAAAACATATCCTAAATATAATACTAATAAATATTATCTCTAAACACTTGTAGATAGATATATCTAGGTAAACACTTCTAGATAGATAGATTTAGGAAATACTCCTAAATCTATCCTAACATTTATCAATAATGAAAGAAGTTAAAATTGTGCTTCTTTTTGGTATTTTGGAAACGAAATTTTTTTTTTTTTTTTTATAGTTTTGGGAGGGGGTAACAGACAATCGGAAGTTAACACAGGAATAATCGACTTAGGAAAATTATCGACCTAGAGACAAAATCCAATGATCGACTTATCCTTGAGTTGTCAATGTGGTGTGCAATGTATCATACAAGTTTGAAAACACATGCAATGCATGTACAATGTATTAATAAAATATATAAAAAATTGAAATATTAAGGGAGTTTAGTTTTTCTAATTTATTTTAAAAACAAAAAAATTACCTTTTAACAAAGAAAAGACTAATTTTCTTTTAAAAAAGATAAATGTTTTTTAAAGGAAAAAAATATATAAAAGTAAAAAAATAATTATCAAAGACATTCTTGAAATGTGAAATTTAACTTACCAAAAAGACCTTTTGCCTTCATAGAATCATACTTCCTCCGTTCTCAAATAAGTGAAACACTCTTCTCTTTTATGTGAGAGCTTTTTGAGAGAATTGTTTTACTTATTTTAGAACCAATGAAATATATAGTAACATAGATTGGGCAGTTAATTCTAAATTCGATCAGTTTGCTTCATATTCTATGCAATGCTTGTTGCTTCCATTGGAATCAACCATTCGATATGTTATAACATAGATTAGGTCGTTAATTCTAAATTGTGAACCTGCCTCTGATAAGTATGAGGTAGGAAAGGTGCAGCTAGAGCTGACAAAAACTAACCTGACTCAGAACTATAGAAGATCATGATAGTGATGATACTATCCTATAAGGGAAATGGAATCTGAAGCCCTAAATGACTTCTAGACCCAACCCGAATCATGGAGACATGGACTTGACCCAACTTGAAGGAAACTGGAAACCAACCCCATCATTCCAACTATTACAGTCAACTATATGATTAGTTACAACAAAATTAACCAAATTAACCTATAATTTTTTCATCAATAGTGCTTACTTATAGGTAGCAATATTACGAACACCGAATCCTCCCGTGGAAGGTGTAGGATTTCCTTGCGACGCCAAGCTATGCCATTTGTGTTTGTGTTGGCCCAAAAGAATACTGCAATCATGACATCTAACTTGTTCGTAATAGTTGTTGGTACTAGGAAAACTGAGAGTATGTGCGCAATTGAGGCGATCAAAACGGAATTGATAAGGATGAGTTTATCGGACTATGTCGGCGCCTTGTTGCTCCCAGAAGATATCTGTGTTGAGATTTTATCCAATAGCAAGGTAAAATGCTGAACTTTGGTATCTTGAATGTATATAGGAGCACCGAGATGCTGAGCTATAAAATATTTTGCCTCCATCTTAAGTATTCGTTTATAATCCTGTTAGTCGGGCTCAGAGATGTTAGGGCTGAATTTGACATAGGACTTTTTCAGGTTGATGATTTACCCCGATATGTGACAAAACTGAACTAGCAGTTTAGAGATAGCCGAACAAAAGGTATGCAAAGTGTGGAAAAAGACGAGAGAGTCATCAACGAATTGAAAAATAGATGTGAGATCTAGGAATGTACCGTCTGGTGCAGATTCCTTTAAAGAGCTTGATATCCGTTGCTAGAGTTGTCATACAAGGTAGATATCCATGCGGAAGAGAAACAAATATGACAATAGGGGGTCTCCCTGTCGTACACAGCAGTTAGGGGTAAAGTGTGTTTTGTATTTCCTATTGATGAGTGTGCGGTAGGTGACGGTAGTTAGTGGTGTCAATTCAGTTAGCCAGTTCAGTTCTGGTTCAAACCAAACAGTTCAGTTGACTTCAGTTCAGTTAATTCAGTTCATTTTTACGAGTTTAATTGATTCAGTTTAAACTTTTTCGGTTTCAGTTTCAATCCATACAGTTAATTCAATTTTCAGTTAAGTTCAGTTCAGTTTGCAGTTGTCTTTTGGTTTGACCCGTACAATTTTGGTTTAAACAGTTGACTTTTTACCTATTACTATCAGTTAAACGGTTATTTTCAGTTCGGATTCAGTTAAGTTCAGTTTATTAAGGAAACCCGCATCGACTCGGGTGAAACTTGATATCGGTTATGCCATGTACAGCTTTTCCCTTCGGGACTCGCTTCGGGTCAATTCATTATTCATTGCAGGGAATTCAACTCGGTTGGACTTTTGTCACATCGGTTAAACTTGTCGTAAACAACTATAGCACCAAGAGACGTATCTATATTTGTCTACAAAAGCGCATTTTGAAGTTGCTATATTTTCTGTAAAATTATTTTAATAAAGGTTCAACATTTGGTTGATATTGAAAAATTCAATTTCAAATTCTTCATTATTCTGTAGTTTTCCAATGTGTAACTATCAATGATGAATTGGTGATTGGTTGTGGTCAAAGATTAAGATGATGATTGAAAATGATGCATTAGTTTATAAATCAGTGAATATAAGTGGTTAATCATTAGGTTAATCGTCTTCCAGTGTATAATGGAATTTGAAACCAAAATAATCTACTTAAATAATCCAAGTATTTATTATTGTACATAATGAATGTGCCAATGGTAGCTGCTAAGCTAATTCAAAATAACAATACGATATTTGAGTTAACCGTCTTTATGTGAAATGCATTTTGAAACATAAAACATATGATTGAACTCATATGTAGTTATTGGGTTAGATGGATGTATCAATATAAGTCATTAAGTTGATTCAACATAACTATATTATATTTAACTTAGTCGTATTTAATTTCAACTAATTTTGAAACTAAAAATATCTAATTGAATTAGAATAAGTTGTTGTCGGATGAGATTAATGAACAGACCAATGTAAGTTGATAAACTAATTCAAGATAACAATCATTTATTTAAGTTTAATAGTCTTTAAGTTAAATTCATTTCATAACTAAAACATCTAATTCAATTGATGCAAGTTGTCATGGGATGAGATATATGAATGTACCATCAATCAATGACTTATAATAATTTGATAGAATCATACAAAGTATCAATCCTGCATTCAAGTTAATAGTATTTAAGTTAAATCAATTTCAAAACTGTAAACATATTATTGAATTAGATTAATATGTGTCAATATAAATCAATAAGTTTGTTAAGGATAACAATATTCCATTCCAGTTAATCGTCATTAAGCTATATTCACTTTCAAACTCAAAGCATCTACTTGAAATCGAAACAATTTGTTATCCAATAAGAACAATGAAAGACTTATAACTATCCACTTATATTATATAAATATAATAATAATATTTGATATATTCTCTTAACTTTCTAATACACATGAAAGTATAAACTAATAAATGATCAAGGTGATGATGATTTATAATGGTGAATGTTCATAATTTAGTGATTATGATGATTAAAGTCGATAAACACAAGCTAATATAATACGAGTATAATGTGACAAAAATCAGTGTAGTTGGGTAATCATTAGGCTAAACTAGATCAGTATACTGTGCAGATATACGTATTGCATTTCGAGTATATATTAATGTATAGAATAGTGTATAGATCAAAGTATTGAATTTCCATTTGGCCTAAGTGATTATAACGAGGATTCATATGTTGTACAATACTCTAATAATAAACATAACAACAGTTATAAATGAGTAAAGTTACTAAACTAATTAGATTGTTGGCTAATGGCTTATTGCATTTATGTGTTACTCCAACAAAGCATATAATTAAACAACATACATTAAAGTCACTAATGATTAAGTCAAATCAACTTGTGTGAACATTCAGTTACAAGTTTATCTTACTAAAATCCCAACTTTTTCGGTTCTTTCTAAAATCCTAACTTGTTAAAAATCCCTAATCACCACATATAACATGCATGTTCACATATTTCTAATTTTTAAAATTTAGAATAATAATTTCTTAAAAATCAATAATAGTAGTTTAATTTTGAAAGTTTATAATTTCTAATAATACTACTAATTTATAAAGTTACTAAACTAATAATATTAGAATTATAAATTTAGAACACTCAAATCATAATAATATCAAAATACAATACTAGTTTATTAGTAGTTAGGCCATTGTTTTTTTTTTTAAGAGAAAGGCCATTGATTTTAAGAAGATGAAAATCCAACCATTGATTACGTTAGCAATCCATGTGATTGACCACTCTCAATTCTCATTGGTCAAAAAATAATATCATGGATTATGAATTAAGACCGTTGATTTGAGAAAGATCAAAATCCAACCATTGAATCAAAATCATTAAGTTCTCTCTCTAACCCTAAAACCTCCCTCTTTCCTCCCATCCTCGTTCCTCACAGCCTCCCTCTTCATCATCCTCAATCCTCTTCCATCTCTCTCCCCTGACTCCTCTCACCCTTTTTCTACACCACCACCTCTCTCCCCTGACTCCCACTATTACAAATTAGGGAAAACATAACACAAAAAAGATAATAGTTGATTGAGTAAAGTGTTATCTAAAGAGAACATAACAGGCCAAATGGATAATTGTTTTGTAAATAAATTAGTAAATAACAGTTGAAGAACTCCAATGTTATCTGGATTTTGCTTTTTTATTGTTTTACTTTTACCCGTTATATTTTTGCTGAATAATTGAGGATTGGAGTTCTTGAGATCTACAACTATGTCACATAACTCGACTCAACATATTTCTTCTAGAGGTAAGAATGTAAGATCCTTTTTGTTTAGGTCTATTAACTCTGAAAATTCTTACTATCTGAATTTAAGATAACTTTAGTGTCTCAAATACAATCGAATTCATGTTGTATTAGTCTTTCTTTTTTTACAAAAAATTTCTTAGATCTGAGTTTAGTCTCAATTTTAGACCAGAGAAAATTAATGGTATTATCTCCATTACAGGAAACGTTTTTACTTTGGTTCGAATTTTTTGATCTTTTACGATCTGCGAATTCCTCGAGATTTCGCACATTTTGATCTTCTGATTTTATATCTATTTTAGCATATGTTGAAAGCTCTCTTGGATGATAATTTTTATATTCAATATATGATTGCTTAAGTTTTTGTTTAAATTTACCTTTCTAATTCTCTGGTTTTTCTTTTTTCTTTGAAGATGGTGGCGGAAGAAGGCATGACTTTTATTTTCTCAGGTGTTTATCCAAGAGAAATTTAGTAGAATTTGGTTGTGCTTTTTAATATGGTTCATCTCTGTTTGTATTCAACTTTAGTTGTAAGAGGAGCATTAAGATTAGAGGTATAGTGATGGTGATTAAGACTGTAATTTGTTCGAATTAATACTAATATAAATTGCAATTCAATAATTAATATTTAACAAGGATGAATTCCATGAATTATATTTGAAGAATCATAACATTTCTTGTGATTGTCTTGCGACAAATGATGTTTTTGATTTATTGAAATTAGTTAGATGAATTTATGAATAATCATAACTCCATAGTCCATACAACTATGCAAGTATTTTCCTTTATTGAATTTTAATTAACTATTGAGAATTTAACTTTTTAAATAAAAATAGTAGTTGAAAACTGAAATCATGCGTTTTTATATTTGTGTTACATTTCTAAACACTTTAGTTTGAGACAGTTTTATTCTGTATAGTTTAATACTGTTTTATTCGATTTGATTCAGTTCAGTTCAAAACAGTTTTATTCAGTTTTACACAGTTCGGTTAAAAACAGTTTTATTCAGTTTGATTCAGTTCAGTTAAAAACAGTTTGAAACAGTTTTCAGTTAAATTCAGTTCATTTTCAGTTCAGTTCAGTTTAAATCGGTTTTCCGTACAGTTAATTTCAGTTTAGTTTGTTTTCGGTTGAGTTTCAGTTCAGTTTCAGTTCAGTTAATTGCAGTTTACTTTAATCTGATTAACTTATCGGTTTTTAACTTTTCAGTTGTGGGTCAATTCAGTTCAGTTGGTCATCAGTTTGCAGTTTAACCATCGGTTTTCAACCAAACTGACAGCGCTAACTGTAGTGATACATTGGTTAACTAGTTGGACCCAGAAAGCTGGGAAACCATATGCCGTGAGTACCTAGTTTGAGGATAAAGAGCCAGCTAACCTTGTCATCGTCTTTATTCATATCTATTTTAAGTGCAGTCAGATTTTTGGCGACTTAGGCCCCGTTCTTTTGAACTTATTTTGACTGAAATTAAATTAAATTAACTGAAATTAACTGAACTAAACTGAAATTAAATTAACTGAACTGAACTGAAATTAACTAAACTGAACTGAAATTAACTGAACTGAAATTAAATTAAATTAACTGAAATTAACTGAAATGAGAGAAAATGAACTGAATTGTATATTTAATTTTCTAAAATAATAATTATCGATAATAATCAATAAGTATTAACATAATATTATCAATCCTTATTATTATTATTATTATTATTATTATTATTATTATTATTATTATTATTATTATTATTATTATTATAATTATTATTATTATTATTATTATTATTATTATTATTATTATTATTATTATTATTATTCTATTACTATTATTATATTATAATTATTATTATTGTTATTATTTATTATTATTATTATTATTATTGTTATTATTTATTATTATTATTGTTATTATT
Source organism: Beta lomatogona (assembly GCA_947646795.1). NCBI lineage: Eukaryota > Viridiplantae > Streptophyta > Magnoliopsida > Caryophyllales > Amaranthaceae > Beta > Beta lomatogona. Next base: position 4,707,122 of record CANSNZ010000988.1, read on the forward strand.
TATTATCATTATTGTTGTAGCCTAACATCTACGGCTCCCTTAACGACACATGGACTCATCAGAGCCGTACACGTGTCATCCTATTTAAAATAAAAATAAGGCTTGATCTCTGGGCTATACTCAGTTGGGTAAAAGGATTGACTTTCTGGCCCAATAGTCAGAGCCCAGTAGTGCCAAATGGCTGAAGGAGAGTGGTTAATAGACATCCCCCAGTCATGGTCTGCCACGTGTCATGATCTGATTCCTCAGCCAATCAGAGGCCACTATTGTAGGTCAGTCTTTAAGGTTAGCTGTCAACTTGCTATCACTATAAATACCCCTGAAATCAGGAGAAAACACATTCAATGCAAACAGTGTAAAGTTACTCTGATAAAATTCTTTCTCACTTTCTCTTTCTATCTCTACTTTCTCTTAGAACTCCTGATAACTGACTTAAGCATCGGAGGGGGAACCACCACCCAAACCTCCAGGGTGGGTCCCTTTGTGCAGGTTCGGGAGCGAAGCCAAGGCTAAGGATTAAGCTATAATTCAGGCATTGTTGCACAAGTCTCTATCTGAAGAACACTCAAGATACTAATTTATTTGCTCGACAAGGAAGCTAAGCCTACAACTTACTTGTTGGACAAGTGGACAAAACATTTGGCGCCGTTCGTGGGGGAGACGCAACGATGATCGATTGTCAATCGTCCAACATTGCCCGGAATCGAAGCATTCAAGTTAATGTCGAAGATACGGTGGAGCATGAAAGACCACCTAGAGGAAGAGATAGACCCCCGTCCATTGTCAATGTTCCGGGACCAAGCCAAGAACCTGGTCATCCAAGTGAATCTAGATCGTCCAAGGATCGCCGCCCACTCGGAGAATGTGCCGAATGACTTTCGAGACTAAGATGGCGGCGGTCGTCCAGAAAGCATTAAAAGCAATATGCTGTTTTTTCATCACAACCCGGGAGCCGCCGCTAACAATCCACCTCGTCCTAGAGGACGTTCTCAAGTAGATCGTCCAGTGTCCTAGTCGCCATGTTCGCCGGAGCCCTCTAGGAGGACGTCAAGAGGAAAGCAGCCAGAGGATAATGATCAACGAAGAAAGATGGACTGGAACTTGGTGGTGAGGACTCGGGACCATGTTCGTCCAAGCGGGCACCGCATGGAAACAGATGCCGAGAGTATCTAGAAGCAAAGAAAGCCGCTGCATTACAGCGATCGCCGACAGGGATCTACACCATATTTGAGAGACCCTCCTTTGAGGTTGTCGTCCGGAGGGGAGGGACGAAGTTTAAGTCACTCTCTTGTTCATCCGCGACGAGAGAAGACAGGTGGCTCACCCCATGGTCTATAGGCGTCCAAAGGCTCGCAAACACTTCATCCAATCCCGTAATGAAAGAATATCGCAAGGAGTTCATACCCATCGAGGGACACTGGGAGCCCTCCGGATCAACCGGCCTACCCCATTCTCGGCCAGATCATGGAGGCGCCCCCTTCCCAAAGGTAAAACTCCCAACCATTGAGCCTTTTGATGGAACAACCGATCCCGATGATCACCGTCCGCTTACAAACATCGGATGTACGTCCAAGGAGTGGACGATGCTACTTGGTGTAAGAATTTCCCAGACTACCTTGAAGGGAGTAGCTCGGAAGTGGTTCAATAATCTTCCCCCTAATTCGGTCAACAATTTTACCGAACTCGTTTCTTATTCACTAGTCACTTTGTTGCCAACAAGCAAGAGCAAAAGACAAGCATGCACCTAGGCAAGGTCGTCCAGGGGACCTAAGGAGGCTCTTTGAAGTTTTGTTAAGAGATTTAACCTAGAAGCACTTCGGATCCAAGATCTTAATCTTTGGAGTAGCCTTTGACGCCTTCATCAGGGGTCTAAGGCCAGGAAGTTTCAAGTTTGATCTTGTTAAGAAGAAAATCTCCACTCTTGCTGAGGCTTTAAGAGAAGCGGAAGCGTTTATCCACGCTACCGAAGTGTGTGCTGAAGCAAAACATCCCGAGTCTAAGAAGCCTGAAGAGGTTGCTCAGCCAAAGAAGAGCAACCCCAAAAAGGCCGAGACCTGGGCTATAGCCGCAACCACCACTTCGTCCAGAAGGAGCAAGAGAAAGGAGGCCGAGCCATCCTCATCCAATCCTATTGAGTTTAACAAAGACCAATACTCCATTCTCATGGAGATCAAGGATCAATATGAGTTGAAGGCCCCAGCTGAGATGAAAACCCCTTATAGAAATAGGGATAAGAGCAAGTATTGTCACTTCCACATGGATTGTGGTCATGAGACTAATGAATGTAAGCACCTCAAGAGAGCTTTGGAAGAGTTAGCCCGAAAAGGAAAGATGAATTCCTATATGCCGCAAGGGGGAAGGAAGTTTCCAAGGAAAGATGATTGGCATAACAAGAAGAAAGAGAGTGCAAGCACAGACGAAGATGTTGTTCTCGTAATCTCAGGTGGATTTGCCGCTGGGGGACCAACTAATAGAGGGCACAAAAACTACCTTAGGGAGCTCGGCCAAGTTTTGTTAGCTGATCAGACGAAGGCTGAGCCCTTCCCAAGGGTGGTAGTCAGTGAACAAGATCGGGGTAGGTTGAGGACTCCCCATGATGATCCCTTGGTCGTAGAAATGAAAATAGCAAACTTGAGAGTCAGAAGGATCTTGATCGACACCGGAAGTTCGACGGACATCATTAGTGCTGATTGCCTATCCAGACTAAAGTTTGAGGAGAAGAACTTAGTTCCCGTTCACCATCCCATCATAGGGTTTGGGGGAGGAGTCATCCATCCCATGGGAACGGTGACTTTGCCCGTTCGAGTGGGAGAGAAGGAAGCCTCAAGAACTCTGTTTATCAAGTTCTTGGTGGTCCGAGACTTGACAGCCTACAATGTCATTCTTGGACGACCAACTCTGAATCACGTCAAAGCAGTAATAGTAACTCACCTGATGTTGATGAAGTATGAGTGTGATGATGGCAAGATTGACTCCTTGTATGGAGACCAGCAGGCGGCTAGGGAATGTTACCTAACTACTCTGAAACCATTATCATGGAAGGCTGACAAGCAAGACCAGACGCAAGTTGCTGGCAGAAGGAAAACGTCTGGAATAGAGAAAGATCAGACGAAGGTTGCTAGCGAAAGGAAAACGTCTGGAATAGAGAAAGATCAGACGAAGGTTGCTAGCGAAAGGAGAACGTCTGGAATAGAGAAAGATCAGACGAAGATGGCTAGCGAGAAGAAAACGTCTGGATTTGTCAAAGATCAGGTCGCCTCGTTAAAGCTGACCTTTGAGATCCCTCAGACGCCTCTTGCTCCCTCAAGGAAGGCGTCTGAACATCTCCCCAGCAAGAAGAGGAAATATGAAATCATCAAGGAAGAACCCTCCTTGTCTGAAGAGGTCATGGCCATCATGGGGCTAACAGTAGAACGTCCAGAGCCAGTGGAAGCCCCTGAAGAAGTACGTCTGGATGAAGCTCGCCCGTAAAGGACTCTCAAAATGGATCTTCGCTCGCCCTGGTTTGAAGCGTCATCTAGTCCACTTGTTGAATGAGTTTCAAGATGTGTTTGCCTATTGCGTCGAGGAAATGCCGGGAATTGATCCGGAAGTAGCCGTCCACCGGTTGAATGTTGATCCAAATTTGAAACCGGTTCGCGTAAGAAGAGGCATTTTGGGACCGGCTAGAAACCGGGCGGTCGACCAAGAAGTTCGAAGTTGTTGGAATCCAAGTTCATCAAAGAAACCTATTATCCAGATGGATAGCAAATGTGGTTATGGTGCCAAAGCCTAATGGCACCTGGAGAATGTGTGTGGACTACACGGACCTCAACAAGGCTTGTCCTAAGGACAGTTTCCCTTTGCCTAAGTTGGATCGCCTAGTAGACTCCACAGCTGGCCATGCTTTGCTGAGCTTCATGGACACATATTCGGGTTTTCATCAAATCCCAATGTGGCCGGAGGATCGAGACAAAACGTCCTTCATTACCGAAAAAGGGTTGTATGGGCCGGGTGAGGATGCCATTCGGCCTACGCAATGCCCCGGCCACTTTTCAAAGATTGATCAATAATGTTTTTCAGCCACAGTTAGGACGAAATATGGAGGCATATATTGACGATATGATAGTCAAGAGCCGTCAAGAAGAAAGCCATGTTGGTGATTTGAGAGAAACTTTTGAAACTCTCGAGAAATACAAGTTGAAGCCGAATCCCAAGAAATGTGTCTTTGGGGTTTTGTCGGGGGAAGTTTTTAGGTTTCTTGGTGGATCGTAGGGGAATAGAAGCCAACCCTGAAAAGATTCAAGCTGTTCTAGACATGAAGTCTCCTTCGAAGGTAAAAGAGGTACAGCGGCTGACGGGTTGCTTGGCTGCCCTTGGACGATTTTTGTCTAAGTCAGGCGACAAGTGCCATCACTTCTTTGCCACGATCAAGAAAAAAGCCAAGTTTGAATGGACAACAGAGGCGGAGGAAGCCCTTCAGCATGTCAAAGATCATCTTCAGCAGCTCGCCTAGGTTGGTCGATCCCCGCAGAGGGGGAAAAATTGTTTGTATACTGGGCCGTATCCACTCAAGCCGTGAGTGCCGTCCTATTGGCTGAAAGAGAATCCGTCCGGATCCCAGTATACTTCGTGAGTCACGTGCTCAAGGACGCGGAAAACCGGTATACTCCCTGTTGAGAAGTTTGGATTGGCCCTTGTCATGGCCAGCAGAAAGTTAAGGCCCTATTTTTTGGCACACAGTATACTCGTCTATACTGATCAACCTTTGAAGCAAGTTCTGCAGAAGATGGAGGCCGCTGGGCGAATGTTAAAATGGGCGGTTGAGCTCAACATGTTTGACATATCATTTGAACCAAGGAAGGCCATTAAGGGGCAAGCCTTGGCCGATTTTATAGTTGAGCTTACTCGGCCAACCATAAAGCCAATATCCGATCCACCAAGGAAGGAAGCATTGGACGCTCATGGTTGATGGATCGTCCACAGCCAATGGGTGTGGGGCGGGAATCATTTGTCAATCTCCCGAAGGGGACAAATTTGAATATGCATTAAGATTCCAATTCAAAGCGTCCAATAACGAAGCTGAATATGAAGCACTCTTGGATGGAATCAAAATGTGCAAGGCGGCCGGAGCCATAGAGATGAGGCCAAATCGGACTCTCTCTTAGTTGTCGCCCGTGTCAACGGAGATTTTGAATGTAAAGAAGCATCAATGGGCAAATATATGCGATCGATCAAGGATGAGATTGAGCCATTAAAACGATTTGTCCTCGACCAAGTACCAAGGTCAGAAAATCATCAAGCAGATGCTCTCTCGAAATTGGCCAGCTCGGCTGAGGGTGATGTGCCCAGAACAGTCTTTTGGGAAGTTAAACCCAAAAAGAGCATCGACCAAGAAGAGATTATGTTTCTCAGCCGAGGGAATGTCTGGATGGAGCCGATCATAGAATACAAGAAGACGGGGCGATTGCCTTCGGATCCTATAGAGGCCAAGTATGTGAAGGCCGTAGACAAGTGGTGTGAACTATGGGACGAGACACTTTACAAAAAGTCGTTCAACCGGCCTCTCGCTCAAGTGCGTCACCGGAAAAGATGGTCCGGAGATTCTCGAAAGAACTCCATGAAGGAGCTTGTGCCTCTCACATTGGGGGGAAGAGCCTTAGGCGAGAAGGCTTTAAGGACGGGGTACTACCGGCCTACCTTAAAGGAGGATGCTTTAGTCTATGCAAAGAAATGTGACAGGTTGTCGAAGCATGGAAATGTGCATCGAAGCCGTCCAACTATTTGACCCCCATCTTGTTCCCTCTGCCTTTTGCCAAATGGGGCATGGATATCCTAGGACCTTTCCCTGTGGCCGCTGGGCAAAAGAAGTTTGTGATTGTAGCAGTGGACTATTTCACTAAATGGATAGAAGCTGAAGCCATGCGAGGAATAACAACAAACGACGTCAAGGGCTTCATCTGGAAGAACATTATAACTCGATTTGGCATGCCTCAGTCAATCGTCTTTGATAATGGTCCACAGTTCGAAACGCCTAAGCCGAAAGAATGGTCGTCGAAAGAGAAATCAAAGCTCACTTTGCAGCTAGTCGCCCACCCACAAGCTAATGGGCAAGTCGAGTCCTTCAACAAGATTCTATCAAATGGAATCAAGAAGAAGCTGGACAACGCCAAAGGGCAATGGGTCAAGAACCGCAATTGGTGTTATGGTCCATTAGAACAACCGCTAAGAATTCTACGGGCGAGACGCCTTTCATGCTAGTCTATGGTACCGAAGCCGTCTTGCCCATTGAGATCGAGGAGCCCACCCTACGAGTCATGTTATACACAGAGGAAGCCAACTGGGCCGCATTGCGTACGGCCTTGGACCAAGTCCCAGAAGTCAGGGGCAATGCCTTGCTAAGAATGCAATTGTACAAACTGCGTATGGCTCGGGAGTTTAACAAAAGAGTTGTTAGACGACCGCTAAAGGTGGGGGATCTTGTTCTGAGAAAGATGGAAGCAGTTGGACGAGCTAAAGAGTTGGGAAAACTTACACCAAATTTGGAAGGACCTTATCTCGATTGTCCGGAGAGATACACAGTGGGACTTTTCGTCCGCAAGGTCTAGATGGAAGATCTATTCAGCGTACCTGGAATTCAGACAACTTAAAGAAGTACCACGTCTAGCTCATATCTTCGTCAGATATAAGTAGGGTAATTTGTAGTTACTCCAAAGTGCCACGGCACATATTAGTAAGAAAAGAATTGTATACATGCATCTTGGCTTTCAGCCAAGCAAAATCCATATAATACAATTCCTACTATCTTATCTTTTTGTTTATTTTCACCAAGTTACTTCACTTTGGGGCATTAAATCAGTTACTCGTCTAAAAGTGACAATAACTTCGGACAAAAATACAAACAATAGCGTAACGTCGGAATTGCTCGCATTTACGCCGAATATCACTCCCTCAAAGAGACCGGCCAAATATATAATGCATATATGGCCGTCAAATTGACAAAACCTCTAGTAAGAGTAACGTCAAAGTCTCTGAGAGAAAGCTGGCCTGAAATAAGCCCTTAGTAAAGGATACTGACTTTCAAAAATACGGACAGCTAGGTAGTCCAGACCCTAGTAAGGGATCGCTACTTAATGACGAGTGTTGCTCCCTCAAGGAAGCCGGCTAAAACATTATTTGAACATGTATCTCACGCTCGCCCATCAACTTCAGAAGGCTCAGCCAAGGCTGGCCGCTCTCCTTCTTGGACTTCAGCTCCCCCTCAATATACAATTGAGCTAAGCCCAAGAACGGGGGGATTATAGAAGCCTATAGGACGAGCTAAGGAGAGCAGGTCGTCCAAAAACCAGGATGGCCCCAGACGAAGGATGGCCCCAAGAAGGTGACCGTCCAAGAATGGACGCTCTCCTTCATTGGGTGACCCTCGTCCAAAATTGGAGGCCAATCCCAGACGAAGATGGCCTCAGGAAGGTGACCGTCCAAGTATGGACGCTCTCCTTCATTGGGTGACCCTCGTCCAAAATTGGAGGCTAATTCCAGACGAAGATGGCCCCAAGAAGGTGACCGTCCAAGTATGGACGCTCTCCTTCATTGGGTGACCCTCGTCCAAAATTGGAGGCCAATCCCAGACGAAGATGGCCCCAGGAAGGTGACCGTCCAAGTTTGGACGCTCTCCTTCATTGGGTGACCCTCGTCCAAAATTGGAGGCCAATTCCAGACGAAGATGGCCCCAAGAGGGTGATCGTCCAAGTATGGACGTTCTCCTTCAATGGGTGACCCTCGTCCAACAATTGGTAATCGTTCAATCCTAGACGAAGATGGTAATCGTTCAATCCTAGGATGGCAATCCCAGACGAGCCTCTTTTGGTACTTAGATGCATATGCAATTATCAAAGGCTCTAAATATTGTAGTCCGTCCAATAATATCAGGACGAGTCACATTTTTACTTCGGACAGAATTTTGTAATCTTCAGGAAAAGCAGATCGTCCGATTGTTCAGGACGAAGGTGATATTATACTTGGTCAAAATTAGAATTCAGAAAGATAAAAGGCAGGAAATTGGCAAAAATACTCTTTCATATATAATTGGTAAAGAATTACAACGTAAGAGTCGAAGAGTTAAAGATACAAAGGCGAACAAGCTAAGAAGCATGAAAATAAACCTAAGCTTAGGCTTCGTCTTCAGAGCGGGTTTCTTGGTCGTCTTTTGGGGTCTCCACCTCAGCAGCAGCCTCGTCGTCTGACTCTTCAAACTCCGGAGGTTCCTCGGCGCATACCATAGCCCGATGAACGCTCTCTTGATACTCCAGACGACGAACGAAGCTGGGGACCTCAGCTTCCTCAGCTAGCATCCCAAAGGCTTTGACGGCCCAGTCCTTGGTCGTTTTGACGACTTGTTTCAACCCTTCCTTGGCATCGTCGAAAGACTTGGCCGCCTCCCTTCCCAGACGGGCAGTCTTTGCCCTTAGGTGCATGTTCTCTCTTCTCAGCTCAGCGACAGCAATAAGAGCGACATCCCTTTCGCCTTTCAACTCAGCAGAGAGAGCGTCTATGATCATCTTTAGACGATCCTGCTCGGAATATAGCTGGTTGATTTTAACAAGGTGATTCTTGTTCTCAGACTCCAGGAGTGCCGATCTCTTCTCCAAGGCCTCCAGCGACTGGCGATGAAGGGTGTTAGCCATCTCGATGTCGTGAATGGCCTTGTCCCCTGCCGTCGTAGCTTGGTGGACGAGGTGCTTATTTTCCTTCCTAAGCTCCCTCGCCCAATCTTCAGTTAGCATGCTGCGAGCCAGAAGCTGGGGCAAGGAAAACAAGTCAAGTTATTAGACGATTTGAAAAGTGAAAATTTATACAAGTATAAAACAAGGCAGTCATAAAGCACTACCTCGGCAGCAAGCTGAGACATGTAGCCCACATGCCCGGCGGACGCTCCCCTTAATCCCCTGATGTAGGCTTCAGGGAAGCATTTGAAGAGCTCCTGCTTCAGCCGCTCTTTCTCCAGCCTTGACATTTTGGCGAAGGCAGGAGAGGACTCCTCGTCCGAGTCAGCAGTGGGAGGAGTTGGGGGAATAGCAGGGCCTTTGCCCTTATCTGAAAGAGGGGGAGAGTCAGTTATCTTGATAGGGAAGACGATGGCTTGTCTATTGGACGGACTCATGGACCGTCCACCGACCCGCATCGTCCTAACTATGTTGGGGTAATACGACTCACCGGCACGAAATTGATGCCGTCCTAACTGCTAGAGGCATCTCGTGGCACCAGCTTTGCCACCGAGCCGAACCCCGGATAGTTCTCGGCGCAACATCGGATCCAGGTGCAACCAAAGCCAAGGCGGACTCTGGGTTGACCTCGGCAGAGTCGGCCGGCAAAACGCAGAGCGGCACAGCTGTGTGTGCATCCCTTCCCTCCTCGGCCGATCCGGCAGTCGAAGGCTCCCTCTTAAGAGCCTTGGCTTGTGGGGGAGGCATTCTTTTCTCCCCACTCTCAGCAGCAGGAGTCGCCTTATCCGCCCTTTTCCTTGTAAAGCCCTTAGGCTTCTTCGCTGAAGGCTGGTCAGCGGCTGTAGTGGGCCTCTTCCTGGACGAGGACGACTTCCCAGGTGGAAGCCTGTTTGTAGGAGCATTTTTCTGCAAAAAGTAAAGGCATCAGATTGATCGTCTAAAAAATAAAAAATAAGAAATAAATAACTACTATTGCAAAAATCCAGACGAGTATGGCCCCAAGAAGGTGACCGTCCAAGTATGGACGTTCTTCTATGGCTGACCCTCGCCCCAAAATTGGATGCAAAAATCCAGACGAGTACGGTCCCACAGAGGTGACCGTCCAAGTCTGGACGATCTCTTTCCTTTGCTGACCTTCGTCCAAGATTTGGTGCAAAACTCTTGGACGAGCATGGCACCAAGAAGGTGAACGTCCAAGTCTGGACGTCCTCCTTTTTTGGGTGGCTCTCGTCCAAGAATTGGACACCAACTCTTGGACGAGCATGGCCCCAACAAGGTGAACATCCAAGTCTGGACGTCCTCCTTCTTTGGGTGACTCTCGTCCAAGAATTGGGCACTATCTCCTAGACGAGCATGGCCCCAAGAAGGTGACCGTCCAAGTCTGGACGTTCTCCTTCTTTGGGTGACTCTCGTCCAAGAATTGGACGCCAATTCTTGGACGAGCAAGACACCAAGAAGGTGACCGTCCAAGTCTGGACGTTCTCCTTCTTCGGGTGACTCTCGTCCAAGAATTGGATACCAATTCTTGGACGAGCATGGTCCCAAAGAGGTGACCGTCCAAGTCTGGACGTTCTCCTTCTTTGGGTAACTCTCGTCCAAGAATTGGACACCAATTCTTGGACGAGCGTGGTCCCAAGGAGGTGACCGTCCAAGTCTGGACGCTCTCCTTCTTGGGGT